>JABUQX010026989.1:37500-60000 GCA_015478945.1 Trachelipus rathkii
ATCTTTTAATTTTACAATTTCGAATCCCACCTTAAATAAGCAAGTTTTCGAGGTATCTTCTCAGTTTCTCAGTCTATAGAATCCCACAAAATTTACATTCAGAATTAATATTAAAGCCTAGCTAGCACCATTAGGTATATAATGTTATCAGGTTTTTAAACATTTTAAAACAATTTTGTTTCTTAATTTCCAATCTGACATTTAATAATTATTCTCAGCAAAATTCTATATATTTTATATTCCTTATTAATAAAGACGCCATTTGCATTCAGTTAAATTAGAGAAAATATATATTTTTTATATAATTAATTTTCATTTTCAACCTTCTTTATTTCGAAACTTTAACTCCAAAATTAAAAAAGTGTTTAAAGTGTCTTCTCATTAAAATTCTTAAAATGTTACATTCATTATAATTTAAATAAGCCTAGGTATGCTATTTTATCAGATGCTTTTCGAGTCACTTTTATTTTATAATTTCGACTCCTATATTAAATATGGAAGTATTTGATGTATCTTCTTAGTAGAATTATAAAAAAAAATTACACTCAGTATTAATCTTAAAGCATAGATCTCCCTTAAATATATCATTTTATCTGATACATCAGAAAAACAAATTTTTTTAAATAATTTTTCATTTTTAATCATTTTTATTTCATAATTCCGACTCCTGGTTTAAATAAGCAAGTACTTGAGGTGTCATTTCAGCAGAATTCTAATAATTTTACATTCAGGCCCCGTTTCTATAGTCTAGGCCCCGTTTCTAAAGCCTAGGCCCCCGTTAGAAATATCAAAATAACAATTACACGTCAGCAACAAATTTTTTTTTTAAAAAAGAATCTTCATTTTTAACTACATTTCATAACTTAGATTAATATATATTCCAAATTATAATTTAATGAAGATGCATGTGCTTGTGAATTGCAAGTTGGAAATATGACGTTTGAAATTCGGTAGCTGGAGTCAGAGTTGGAGTCGGAGTTGAGGTCAGAGTTGGGGGGTCAGAGTCGGAGTCGGACACCGCAACCCTGCTCTTAACTACTTAGCTAGTAAAAAAAAAAATCCAACTACAGAAGACTTCTTCTGAATGTTCTGTTATCGATCAGTGTTTACTTTAACGCTGGATTTATTTTATCTTCATTTATTATTATTATTATTATTATTATTATTATTATTATTATTATTATTATTTTGATTATTATTATTATTTTGGTTATTTCATTTATTAATTTCAAATTTAATGTATTATCTATTAAATTATTTATTTGATCTAATTATTATTTATATATTATTAGTTATTTTAGTATGAGACTTCTTTAAAGAAATATTTACTCTGTTAGTATAGTAAATGTATAGTTGGTGAGTAGTAGTGGTAGTAGTAGTAGTAATAGTAGTAGTAGTTGTATCATTAACAATGCTATCATTAGCACATATTAACTACTTTCTATTTGTTTTTATACCTATAAGGCAAATAAATTTCACCTTTGATTCATAAAGAAAATTAACTTAGCATAAAGAAGCACACTTGTGGGACGGTATTGTTTTACGATAATTAAGATAAATAATATTAATAAAGGTTTAAAAAAAAACATCCATTCCACACTCCTAATTTTATTCACATAGCATAGACATTGGCCACAACAGCATATGCACATAAATTTTATTTTTATGTTTCTCATCACAGCAATACAGTACATCTTGAATTAGTTATTGGATATTTTATTTAAATTTAAAGGAGCTGTCAAACCAAACTTGAAAATAATAATAAAGTTATGGTTAATTTGTTTACTCGTATGGTCCTAAATCTTTTTATTATTTATTTAAATAATATTTTATCTAGTTTTATGAGGAAGTTCTATTTCAGATGATATATATATAATATTATTATATTATATTTTTAATTATAAATATTTATATTTATATATGTTATATATAAATTAATTTTTTTAATTTTGTTTATTTTATTTATTAATTCATTTATACACAATGTATGTTTACATCTTATCATACGTGGTCTATTATAATTAATTTTATTTATTAATTATATTATATATATATAATGTTTATTATAAATAATTAATATTTATATTTAATTTATTATATTTAATTATTATTATTAATATTTAATTTAATAATCATATAGACATTAACAATGAATATTATTATTAGCACAATAGTGCTTTGATCGCTATTGTTCTTAATTTTTAAATTATTAATTATTATTTCTTTATTTTTATTATTATAATTTGGTGGTTAAGATAGATTAGAGAATACCAATGATATTATTTTATTAGCGAGGGTTTAACCTTTCTCTATATGTTCTGTAAAATAAGGAATCGTTGCTAGCTCTATTTTGAAAAAACACTTTTTAGCATTTTATTTTTCTTTAATGTCTTCTTTCTATCTTGATCAGTGGTTAATAATAATTGCAGATTTGTAAAATGATGAAATATTGAATAGAATATATACTAAAGGAGGTAGTAATGAGTACTATATCAAGGAGGTTTTTTGTCTTAAAAATCTTTTTATCCAAATGCATTCGAATACTATGAACCAGAAATTCTTTTTAAATACGGTATTGATTGATTTATCAATTTAATCACTGAGGAGTAGAACATTTATTGGGTTCTTTTTTCAACATCACAATATCCGATATTCGTTAAGCGCCTCTCCATTCATCTGGACATGTCTATCAAATTATCCAGAAGTTACGTTTTTTCTGATCGGGAACATTTTCTCCTCGATAAAATATACTAGCTGATTTAGTGACATATAACTTTTCAAACCACATAACCTTTGCAGCATCGTATACTTCAAATTTGCACGCAAGACTTAAATTATTACGAATTCTATTTTAACTATTAATTGATTGTTAAAAAATAATTTTAGAGATAAGCTATGATTTTATATTTTAGTAGTACATTTGATGCTTCAATGCCCATTAATTCATATAATCTTTCTTGTTTCAAAGTTGACGAGATAAATAATTATTCGTTTTATATCCTTTATAATTCCTATTATTATTAGGTTAGTCTTATAACTATAGGGCATATAATTGTTTAGATAATATTATTGACTGATATCTGTGCTATCACAACTATAAAACTATAGTGTCATTACCAATTTCTAAATAATTATATAAAACAGAAGCTTGAAACGTATCATCTCATACAAACCTTGCTTTTAATTCCATAATAACAATAGTCCTACTTTTGCTCGTATGAAACACTGTTCTTAATATATTCTCAGCCAAATTATTTATGCGAGGTCATGTATAAAACATAACATACGCATGTGTAATTGGAAATAAATTAATTTATATATATTTGGATTGATATATATATTCTTTTTCTTTAAAGTTATAATATGAGCTTAAGAGGAATTTATTATATTTATATAATATTATATATATATTTATTATATTTAATTATGTATATTTTTTTTAAAACAATTTTTATATATTTTTAATAATTATAATTTAGAAAAAAAAAATTATCTTATTGTGAGTAATCATGTCATAATAATAAGTTTTTCAATGGGCATCAATAACTATGATACTTCTAAAATATAAATCGTACAACGTATTAAAAATAAATGTATAAAAATAAAGTAATTTTAATAAAAGAACATGTCGTGATCTCCTTTAATAAAGTATTTTTTGAACGGAATATTAATTTGTTGGAAATTATGTTAATTCAATTTTATTAATATTGTTGGGGGGATTGTGGTGGAATTTATTGTGAATAATGTAAAATCGTGGGAAAATTCTAAATATAGAATAATATATTATTCTTATGCATGTATATATAAATAATATAAATAGTAATTTTCAAGTGCTATTTTTCCCAGTAATGTTTAGATTTTGTAAACATTAATTTTAATAATATTTTTTAAAATTTAAATTACCATTAGCATTCAATATTTTTTTTTAAAAATATCTAACCTTATTTACATACAATATACATTACATATAAAACTGTGTTTAATTTTTATGTTTCGAAACAAAAATTACTGAAAGACAATTAGTGCTGGTTAGTCGATTGGTATATATTATTATTATTATTATTATTATTATTATTATAATTATATTAATTTATAATTAATATATATAATATTATTATATTATATAATATATATTATTATATATATATATTATATATATTAATTATGTATTATAATATTTAATTTAAATTATTTAATATTAATTATATATATTTATATTATATTTATAATTTATATATAATTAAATGGGTAATATAATTATTATTTCTAATTTTATAATTATATATATATAAATTTAATATATAATATTTTGTATATATTATATATATATTATTTAATATTATATAATATATTTAATTTATATTATATATTAATTATTTAAATATATTATTATTAATTATTTATTTATTATTATAATTATTATTAATATATTTAATTATTATAATACTATAATATATTATAAAGTATTTATAATCACCGTTTATATAGATCATGAAAACTTATAAAATAAATTTTCATTTTGTATTACGTTTTTATATATATATTTTATATATATTTATATTATTTAAATTTAATATATATATTTATTATTATTATTTATTTATATTAGTAATTAAATTATATATAATTATATATAATATATTATATAATATGTATTTATAATTATAATTATTAATTATTTTTAATTTATTTATAATAATTATATATTATTATTTATTTTTATTATATTTTATTTATTATATTTTAATTATATTTAATATAATATGAATATTATTATTATTAATTTAAATTTAATATTATTATTATTGCTTTAATATTATAAATTATATTATATTAATTATTTAATATATTTTATAAATTATTAATTATTTTAAATTATATATTAATTTATATATTTTAATTATATAATTATTATATTAATATTAATTTAATATATTATAAATTATAATTTATTATAATTATTATAATATATTAATTATTTGTTATATTTAATTTTCCATTGATAACTTTGAGTATAATTTGACACTTAAGTCTTTCACAAAATCTTATTATTTTATACTGGTACAAAACTTAAATTTTAATTGAAAAGATTTTGTGAATGAGATATAGCATATATAATAATATTATATATATTGTATATTATTATTATTATTTATTATATCTATTTATAATCATTATATTAAATGATTATATTATATTATTATAAATTATTTTATTTATTTATTATAATTTATATTTAATATATTTTATATTATTTATATATTATTATATATTTATTTATAAATTAAAATTATCATTTTATTTAAATTAAAATATATTATTATTATATAATTTATTTTTTAAATTTAATATATTAGCTGTATTATTTATATATTATTATTTATTAATTATTATTTTATAAAAATTATTATTAATATAACATATATATAGTATTATAATTATATTAAATATATTTATATTTATAATTAATTAATTATATATATATTATTTTAATTTATTTATTATTTTATTTATTAATTTATAATTATCTTGTATTAATAAAAAGAAAAAGAAATATTTATTTTTAAGATATTTATTATATTTAATTATATTATATAAGGTTATGTTTATTACAGTAAAATTATATAATTATTCCAGTTCCTATTTTACTTATAATAGTTCAAAAGCTATATATATAGATATATAATTTTGTTTTCAGAAGTATTACTATACATTAATGTTAATTTAATGTTATATATAAAATGCCATTATACATATATTATATATATATATATATATATATATATAAATACATGTCTAATATAATATACTTTATATAATAATTTTATAATTTATAACTATTATTAATATTTTTTAATATATATATATATATATATATATTATTTATATATTTTTAAATTATTATTAATTCTTATTATTAATAATTACATTCTATAAATGTATTCACTCTTTAAACTAAAGTACTTTACAATAGAATTTCTAATATTATTATTAATTATATTTATATGATTATAATATTATTTATATATATATTTTATATAATAATTAATATTAATTATATTATTATATATTTAAATATAATTAATTTACATACGGATAATATCAATATGATTGTTTATAATTATTATATTAAAAATTAAATTTATAAATTATTAAGATTATATTTACATCTATTAATTATATTATTTATTATTAATTATAATTATATATTATTTTTAATATTCATGATAATTATATATATTATTTAATTATTTAATTTAATTTATTATTATATTATTATTTAATATTATTATTAATTTATATAATTATTATATTAAATTATATTATTATATATTAAATAATTATATTATTATATATTTAATTATTATTATTTATAATATATATTTATAGGTAATATTTAGTAATAGTATATAATAATTTATTGGACGAACTTACTCATCCATTAATATATATTATATTTTATTACTTATATTATTTATATCATTATTTATTTAATTAATTTATATATAATATATATAATTTATAAATTTATTTATAATTATAATATATTATATAATATTTATATATATTTATTTATATATTATAAATTTATATTATAATTACAGAACTAATTGAGTAATTGGCATGGAATATTATTTTGTATGTAAGCGTGTTTATATTAATATTTATTATATAATATTATTAAATTAATATATAATTTATAATATAGTATTTATTAGATTTATATTAAATATATATATATATTATTAATATTAATTATTAAATTACAATTATAATTATATTGTAATGAATATATAATAATATTATACTAAATAATATTATATTTTTATTCTGTAATAAATTTATTATATCATCATTATTGTATTAATATTCATATTATTATTAAATTATTTATTATTATTATTATTTTATTATTTTAATTTTAATATATATATTCTTATATTAGTATATATTTATTATTATTATTATTTATTTAATTTGTATTATATTGTATTTTTTTATATTACTATGTATAATTATTTATTATTAATTTATCTGGTTATTATTTTACTGGTAATATATTATTATTTTAATTATTTTTATTATTTATTATTTATTTTTTTAATTTAATTAAATTATTATATTTATTTATTATTTATTTTTATTATTATTAAATTTATTATTTATTTATAATTATTTAATTTAATTAATTTACTATAATTCAAATTAATGATTTTTTTTTATCATTATTAATAATTTAATTTAAATTAATATCATTTTATTTATTAATATTATTATATTTATTATATTATTATTATTATTATATTTAATTATTTATTTATTATTAATTTTATATTTAATGTTTATTATTATATGCTGATTTATAAATTATTTAATTTATTAATTTTTATTATCGAGTTTGATTTATTGATGGATTTGGGGTTTTCTTGAGTAGTGGGTGAGTGTATATTGGAGAAGGGCAGGAAAAATGAAACAAAATAGTTAAGGTATATTTTATATAATATTATTATAATTATTAAATTATATATATATTATATTTTGTCATTGTTTATATATAGGTATATATATAAAATTATAAATTATATAATAAATATTATCAAATTTAAGTTATTATGTTTGATTAATATTAATAGGGTTATTAATTATATATATTTATATATTATAATTTATTGTATTTATATATATATAATATTAATTTATATGATATAATTAAAATTTAATTATATAATTTAATATTAATTTATATATATATATATATATATTCTGGTTTTAAATTGATTTTAATATGTTTAATATTATATCTTTTTATCTGCTATTATGATTGATGTTAATTACATTATTTTTACTTTATATATTTATTTAATTAATTTTTTTATATATTTAATTTTATATCATAATTAAAATAATTTTTTATCTTATCTATTTATTTCTTCTCAACTTATATATTAATATATTTTAAATAACTTGGATTAATTGTGGCTATGATTGAATCTTAAATTAAAAATATATCTTTTTTTTAAAGTTATAATTTTATTTTATAATAACAATTCTTAGTTAATCTTTATTAAATTTGTGTACTTTTTGTCTCTATTAATATATATGATTTTACATATAAATTTTTTTAGAATTAGTAGAAATTTAATTAATACTATGTGATATTATATATTTTAATTGTTTATTGCTATTTATGTTATTTATTTATTTATTTATTTATTTAGTTGGTTATCAATTTATTTATTATTTTACTTAATGAGATTTTTATTATTATTATTAGTATCGATATTATTTTCAGCTCATTTTTATCAAAATATTTTGTTTTATAATCGAGTTTCATTTATAATTCATTGATGTTTATTTAAATAAATTGATATACTTTTGGAATTTATTTTATAATTATAATTTATTTATTATTTTTAATTTATTTTATTAATTAAACTGAAACATTTAATTATTATATTTATTTATTATTATTATATTATATATTATTTTTTATCTGATTATTTTATTAATTTATAATATTATTATTTATATTTATTTATTTATTAATGATTTATATAAATTTATTGATATTATATTATTAATATTATATTAATTTTATTATTATATTATATTTATTATATTATATATTTTATTAATTTTAATTTATTCATTATTTATTATTTATATTTATTTAATTGTTCAATATTATGTTATTTAATTATTTATATTTATAATTTAATTTTATTATTAAATTATATTATTATATAATTTATGATTTATTTAATATTACTTATTTATTAAATTAATTATGTAATTATTATTATTTAATTATTATTATAATATAAAATTTTATTTTAGGCATTTATATTTCCTTTATTTTTTATTTGTTTTATCAACTTTAAATACTGGAAATACTAGATGTCCTTCTATATATTCTTTTAATTTTCTCCGTCCATAATCTTGTTCCTCTTGTCTAGTGGACGAGTTTGCTGGCGGTCACAGAGTTTGATTCGAGAAGATCATCGTCCGCTATATCCTCGTCCTTGAAGTTCATATATCTGAAAGAGGTCGAACCAGATTTCAAGCTGAAAAGACTCTGATATGTATTAGGTAAATATGTAAAAGACACTTGAAAAGTTGATATGGACTTAGGGCCATTCAAGTTTAATTTTGTAATAAATGATTATTGTTAGATATTTATCTAAATATTTATTTTAATCTGTTCTAATGAACCTAATTGAGATACATAAAAACTTATGTATATTTGAGAATCTTCATCTCATCTTTACTCGGGTCTCTTCTCTCTCTTTTCCTGGGCGGTCCCTCTCTTCATTCTCAAATACTCTTCTAATATTTCCACATCACATCACCCTCATCATGTCATCATCATTCTCTTCTCTTCTCGGTGCACACTCTCTCCCCTCAATAAATGGGAGTCTCAAACATCTCTCTTCTCTTCGAATATCTCTCTTCCGAGTTCCTCTCTTCCTGTCTTGTTACTCTTCATCAATCTTTCAATCATCTCTCTTATTTCTCTTTTCAATGGGATTCGTCGGTATCATTCGTTATAATATCTGTTGTGACCTCAGATCTCTTCTCTCTCATTACAAAATATCTTTTTCTCATTTCATTTGGAATTATTAATTATATTATTATTTTTATTATTATATTATTTATTCTTATTATTTACTTTTATTGTTATTTTTTCTATTATTTACTATTATTTTTATTTCTCATTATTCTATTATTATTTATTATTATTTATATATTGTTTATTCATTTATCTTATTATTTATTCATTTATTCTATTTACTATTCATTATTTATTCTCTCTCCTCTCTCTCTCTCTCTCTCTCTCTCTCTCTTCATTCTTATCTTTCACTATAATTATTATAATTTATTTTAAAAAAAAATATATATAATTCTAATTATTTATAATTGTTTGATATTAATTATTAATTATTATTATTATAAAATTTTTTATTAATTATTTATTTTTAATTATATAATTTATTGATAAAATACATATTATATTAATATATATATTAAAATAATCACTTCATAATTAATGGTAATTGAAATAATAATTATAATAATATATAATAATAATAATAAATGATATATATAATTATGAAATAAATATATAATAATAATATATAATAAATAATAAATCAAGTATTTAATTAATTATTTTGAATTTTAAATAATGAAAACAAATAAGTGATTAGAAAAATTAATTAAAATTAGTTAATATTATTAATACAAATTTAAAGAATATCTACTTCATATGATAAAACAATATAAAATTAAAATACTAAATGAAAGATTACAAACACTGATTTTAGAGTTAGAGATAGACACACAATTATAATAAAATTCACATATATTTTAAGAATGAAGAAGTTCTTTGTCTTATTTAAGAAAAAAACCTACTTATAAATGTAAAGATAAGAGAGAAAATAATATATTTAGTAACTGTACTGAGTGATAAATAATGATTGAAAAATTCTTTGTCGAATCGTTTAGGAGAGAAGCCAAAATATAGTAAATCATCACATATCATTACAAGAATGAAAACATGGTAAATATGCTTTATGGAGTGTAACTATGTTAGGTAATAAATAAGAACTAGATTGGATAAGTATCATAATAAATACTATAACACAATTAATATTAATAATATTACAAAAATAATTGAAAAACTTAATAAAGACAGATATTTCATGAATTATTCGAAACAGACCGTATACAATACATAAAAGATTATTGAAGTGAATGGTGATTTTAAATAAGATATATGTCTAAATGATGAATAAATACAGGTATCATTAAAAAATTCTGTAAATTTCTAAACAATAGGATATTAAAAATAAATCAATAATATAAATAATAAAAAGATAATATTATTAATTGACAATCACTAATTTAACTTTCAATAATAACGAGAAAGACCCATACATATTTTACATCTAATTGACAACCTGAACATTCTGAGCACTATCCCTAACCTTCCATACTAACTTATCTGTAAACTTCTCAGGTTTTCCACATTGATACTTAAAATAAACACTGATGAATTTAACAACTAAATTGAATCGTGATGCAAAATTGTAGGAAATCTGAAAGTAATCATTTAATAATGATAAATACAGACTACAGAAGTAAAGGCTTAAAGTGTGACAACCGAATGAATAGGTTAATGATAAATCACTACTAACCCGTTGGTTTTGAGAAGATGTGTGACTATCTGTCTAAGAGTAGAACAGCCTAGATACTGTACATGTTAAACAATTACTATCGCTATGTCCATAATATAAATTAATAATATATTAATTCCTCAGATAGCTCTATAGGAAAAGAGTCGCTATATTAATGTTCCAAATAAACTCTAATCTCACGAAAAATAAATTTATAAGCCCTCTCTGATCCTTACTAAACTAATACTGCTCTATTATATAGCATTCTACACTGGTATTACCATCTAAATAATCTAATTCGAATATATAAACATCTTCATACGTGCATGTGTTCATGATATCCGACGATGTTCATGATAGCCGACGTATCGGTGCATCAGTAAAATGGCTTACGTCACTCAAAGAGTATCAAATAACATGGTGACATAGCTTTCCCTATCAACTGATTTATGGTCTTCTAAATTATTTTAGGGATCATTGGGAGTCTTGCGTGGTGAGTCGAGCATTGAAATCAAAATCCAAAAGCTTTATGTGCACTGAGAGTTTATTAGGCATCGACAGTATCATTTGACTTATACACTCTCTAAAAGCTCACACTTTTCATAATATGGTTACCTACTCCATCTCTCTGATTAGTCTTACATCACTGTAGATCATAGTTTTTTTAATCTCACAGATTGCTAATTTATATCAGAACTAATTAACTCGTTGATGGCAAATACGAAATCATGTAATTCCTACTATTCCTATGATTTATTGTGGTGGTTCCCAAAGGTTTCTTATGTTATACTTATTAATCTCCATATACTAATGTATTAATATACTTTATACATCAACACGATCTCCCTCAGCTGTAACTTCCAACTCTGTTCACTTCATAAATGGCCTGATGATAAATTCAACTCCCCACTCTTACTACCCTTTCAAAACTGCTCTAAAACCCTCTTAAATGATGTAGTCATAATCCAATCATAGAAGATTGCCATCTCCGTCTTCAGATTTCGATGTCTAATTTTTAACCTGATTTGGAGGTTGGGGATTTTCCCCGGTGGGTCACCGCGACTTTGTACATTCAACTCTTTAAAAACTCAACTCTCTAGCATTCTCCCTCTTCAAAAAGCTACACATTCTCAACATATCACCTATTTCTGTTCTGACGTGTCTCACTACAAATATGTCTCTACCAAGAGAAAATATATCCCTACATATAACATCCTTTGGCTTCATTATAATAAACATATAGCACGCAAAAATGGAGTCATTACGTAATACGTCATATTTCATGGTTGCTAAGGTGGGCCTCAAAAAGAAGTTTGGAACAGAGCAGATTATTTCAGAAGTTTGCGTGGAATGGTAAAAAATTTTTACCTCTCGCACAGCTACTCCAGTTATATAAGGGCGCACCTATTCGCCCTTGTTAGCTTGGAGTGTACTGGTAAATCTCACTTCTGGGGAGGGGGCTCCAGGCTCCACCCATCTATTGGATCGAGGGTTGAGTCTAAAACCCTAAAATTTAAAATAACGATAAGTATATCAACAATATGATTAACAATAATAATACTGCAATATTGGTATTCATGACATTAACTCTTCATAAAAAATATCCTTTTTAATAATGAGAGAAACTATAATAACAAAATTATTAAGTTGCAGGTAATTATCCCCACTTGCTGTTGAAACCAAATTTAAAGAAGGTAGAAATGTATCCGTTAGTATTTTGACAATAAGAGGTTTCTGATGTTTTTATGAAATGACCTGAGGGTGGGTGATTCCTGAACATTTTTAGGGTTATTCTGAACATTTTTAGGGGTATTATTACATTCATCTATTCTTTTATAGGAGATAACCCTTAGAGATTTTGTCAGGATGAAATTTTATTTGCTTAGGGTGTGGGAATTTGTGCTACGGAGATTGTTTTTCCTTAATTTGGTTCTGCACAATCATGGTAGACAAAAGTTCATTTGCAGTTTCATTTATGTCTTTAAATATGTGACTATTTACTGTAAGGGTGTAGATATCATGAAGTTTTATCATGGACAAATTTTTGAAAAGTGGGGTTGTAGTGTTCACAGTAGGTTTCGAGATGCTGATATTACACGAATTTTTTTTTTTTTTTTTTTTTTTTTTTTTTGCATAATAATTAGAGGTTGCCTCAAGTATTCTCTTGCAGAGCACCATATTGACAGACAGTAAATTAGGTGGGGATAAACAAGACTTTATAAAGGCTTTATAAAATATATCTTGGGACAAAGGTTATTATCTTAAGGAACGCATAGTTTTCATAGGATAGTTTGCTAAGAAGAATATTTATGTGTTCTTTGAAAGAGAGATTGTCATAGTATATAACACCTAATAACTTGGCAGAGGATGATCTATTTATGATTACGTCATTACGTCTTTTGCTCTTTACTTAGTTGAAAAGGGTTCTTTTGACTTGTAATTACTAGGTAGTTCAATTTTGTAGATTTAGGGAAGGTCTGTTTTTTTCTACTCATGTAATTACGTTTTTTAATTCATTTGCTTACTTTGCAGTTAAATGTGTCTATATTACGGTCTGATATTAATACTGCGTTGTCAGCATATTAAGTGTGTATTAAATTGATGTAGTTGTTGTGGTTGTAGTCGTTGCTTTTGCTACTGCTGCTGTTGTTGCTATTGTGGTTGCAGTTATGGTTGCAGTTGGAACTTTTTATTTGTCTTCAGGGAAATGAGTTTCTCAGTCGCCCTCGTAGGAAACGTTTTGTCATGGAATTTCTTTTTGCTTGATCCTCTCATTATTAAATGCTTTAAATTACTATTGCAGTGTAGAATTCTTCACTTTGCACTGTTTTTATAATACTATATATATATATATATATATATATATATATATATATATATATATATATATATATATATATATATATATATATATATATATAAATAGGGCAGCCTTATATTTTCCATTTTTCATTTGTATGACGGAGAGCTAAACGAAACGCTTCCGCCGGGCACCGAGTTTGCCATAAATAATAATAATTGTGATAATAATAATAATAATAATAATAATAATAATAATAATAATAATAATAATAATAATAATAATAATAATAATAATAATAATAATAATAATAATAATAATAATAAAAGAATAATAATCGACGTAGTAATGTAAAAGAACTTATAGATAAATTTTCCCAGTCGTTTGAATTTTAATATCCAAAGAAATATATATATATATATATATATATATATATATATATATATATATATATATATATATATATATATATATATATATATATATATATATATATATACACATATATATATATATATATACATATATATATATATATATATATATATATATAACCTTATATACCATATATATATACCATATATATATATATATATATATATATATATATATATATATAACTAGAAATAGATACTTTTTTATATATATATATATATAAATCGAGGGGTGAATCCTGACGAAATTGTTTGAGCATGCGGAAAGCTATGATAATATCTCTGTCCCTAAGCACAATAGTCGCCATTTATATATATATATATATATATATATATATATATATATATATATATATATATATATATATATATATATATATATATATATATATATATATATATATATATATATATATATATATATATATATATATATATAAATTATTGATATACAAAGCTTACTTGCAAATTTGATATGGATATCCATAATTACTCCACGACTTACAACTATGCACTTTAAATGGCAAACTTATATCATCGTAATCAATTTTATTTTTGTTTTTCACTATTTATTATTATTATTTATGGGCCTATCAATATTTTTTATACGTAAATTGTTCATTCTTTAATAATGTTTTTTAAAATTATTCTATAAGATACTTGTTACAACCCTTGCTGCTTTTTTAATTACTTTAATTATATATAAATATATTATTAAAGAATTTTAATTAATTCTTGAAAAGTATATTATCCCCATTGCTATTTATAGCATATATGGACGTGGTTATTGCCGATTTCAAGGAAAATAGAGAGGAGAGGTATAAAAACAGGATAATGGCCTATGCGGACGATATTGCAGAGTGGAGTACGGATAGAGAGGAAATGGAGGAGGACATAAGAAGATGGAACGAATGTCTGATGGCCAGAGGTATGAAAATGAACGTTGAAAAGACACAAATTCTAACTGTCAGCAGAGAGGCGCAGCAGGAATTCAATATTGGTATTGGAGACAAAGTGGTGAAGAGCACAGATATTTTTAAATATCTAGGTAGTGTAGTTACAAAGGAGGGTGGAAACGGAAAAGATATTATGGAAAGGATAAAGAGTTTTAGTGGATGTTTGGGGGCCCTGTATCCAATCATAAAGGAACAACATGTTCCGCTTGAGGTAAAGAAGATTATTTTTAACACCGTGCTGACGCCGATTTTGACATATGGAGCGGAGAGTTGGGTGCTGACGACTGTGAATAAGAGAAAGATTCAGGCATTGGAAATGAAATCTTTTGAGAGTTATGATTGGGAAGTCAGGGAGAAATAGGACAAGAAATGAAGTAAATGAGAAAAAATCGGTGTTTGCCCGGTTTTGAACAAATTCGACTTCTCATTAGAGGTGGTTGGGACACTTGGAGAGAATGGAGGAGGGAAGAATTGCAAGGGGATGTTGGAGTAGTTACCGGATGGAAGTAGACCTAGAGGAAGACCAAGAAAGAGATGGAAGGAAACCATAGAAGAGATTCTCAGGAGATTTGACATGCCAAACATTGAAGCTCTTCGGGAATTATAAACTTTTAATGATAGAACAAGATGGAGGAATATGCTAGTTGCCCTGACACACGTATAGTCTACAAAAAAAAATAGCAGCCACTTTCAGAACATTTTAAAACTGAACGATTAAAATGATTACTCTAATGACGGAAAAAATCATAATTCTTCGTCATTTTCTTTAAATATTAATTAGAATAACGAGACGATGAACGAATATTAAAGAGACTCCGAAATGCTTTTCCCTCTCTTCCTCACTGTATTTGCTTGTTTTTAAGTTTCCGCAAATTTTCACAGTGTTTTCGCCATTAATAATTTCATGCTCGAGCATTTGTTTATCCCTTTAAACTTCTCAGTAAGGCAGGCGTTCGAGTTACGGCAAGCATCGTATTGACTAGCGAAATTTTATTCACGTTGACTACTCAAGAAAGCAAATTAAATGTAGCTTTCAATTTATTGTTAATAGAAACGTCTGAAGAAGAATAGTTATCGATCAAATCACAGTATATTGATTCAAAATTTCTCTTATTATTTTTATTTTAAGCATGAGGCGCATGCTACACACACAATTATGATTCGTCCCTTTTATTTATATATATATATATATATATATATATATATATATATATATATATATATATATATATATATATATATATATATATATATATATATATATATATATATATATATATATATATTTATATATATATATTTATATATATATTTCTACTATTATATATATATATATATATATATATATATATATATATATATATATATATATATATATATATATATATATATATATATATATATATATATATATATATATATATATAAATATATATATATATATATATATATATATATATATATAACTCTCTATATATATATATATATATATATATATATATATATATATATATATATATATATATATTGTGGCGAATCCGACACAGCAACCTTCGCAACTAGGTGAAAAATGAAAGAAAATTTTGAGTGTCAGTATAGTGTGATTTGAGAATAAAGATGTCGATAATTATTCTTCTTCTAACGCTCCTATCAGTAATAAATTCAAATTTACATTTAAATTGCATTCTTGAATAAATTTCGCTAGTTAATACGATGCTTGCGGTAGCTCGAGGGCTTGCCTTTCTAAGAAGCTTAATATGGTAATTACCCACGGCGAAACACGTGAAAGTTTGCAGAAACTTAACAGCAAGCAAATATTTTGAGTGAGAGCTAAAACGCTTTTTTCTGAGTCTTTCCTTAATATCCGTTCAATTTTCTCGCTATTCCTAATTTAAAAAATATACGAAGATTTATAATTTATGATTTTCTGTTCAGGTTTGCCACATTGGCTATTTCATGGCTAAATTTCACAAATTTAAGCATTATTGAAAGAAATGTTTCATTCTATATACAGTAATTAAATTTACATAAAAATAAAATATTGATAAATACAGAAAATAATGCGAATATTATAATTAAATTTTGGAATTAAAAAAAAATAAAGATGAAAAATATCATAAAAATGGAGAAATAGGTTTGTTTTGACTCTTTCGTATTTAGTACTTAGTATCTAATTAGATGTGTGTGGATGTGCACGTTTTAACTTTTCGTGCAATTTCCGTTTGTTTGGTAGATCTTTTTTTAAATGCCTAAGTGGAAGTCATCTTATGATAGTGACCGCAAATATAAAAGTGAATGCAAAAAAGTTTCTTCAGAAGAACAGGAGGGCAGAGTTTATCTTCAAGTGAAGAATCGTTACGATAATTCACTACTCAATATTAGATTTGCAAGTAAGCTTTGTATTAAATTTACATCAATTATATATTATTTTATTTATTTATACACATCACCATTTCCCGCAAGGCTGCAAGGTGGTGTTGTTGGATGAGACTTATTTAAAAATATCACCACCATTCATGAAAATAACAAAATGGTAGAAAGGGGTTTTCAGCCCCTTGCCACCAGAAGAAAAGATTTCTTCTTATTATGATTCGACGATATCTTTGAGAAACGCAGCTTCACTCTTCTTATATTTTGAAGTTTAAATTTTCTTTTTTTTATTTGCTAACTTTATTTTGCATTTAATATTTTATTAAAATCGTCAAAAGAAATGTTGTCGAAATAAACGTAACTCCTCCATATTAGATTTCAAATTAAAATAATAAATGTTTCAATTTTGGAATTTTAAAAATCCGAATATATAAATGAATATTTTTTAGTAGTTACTTTCTCTCACTGATTAAGGGGAGACACTATCCTCGGACCCCCTACTTTTTGAAGTCAAAATCAAAATTTTCCCATTTTTTTTATTATCTAGATTATTGGAAAAATTCCTCCTGAACATCATGGTGTAATTATTTTTTAAAAATTCTAAATGATTTTTTAGATACTGAAATTTATTTAGAGAGGTGTCGAACTAAAAAATTTCAATTCCAGTCAAAATTGTAATTCCAGATTGGCTTAGATTAAAAAAAAAAGTTTTATTTATAATTATAGAAAATCTATTTTTTTTTCATAATCTCAACCTCCCACCCATTCTTCGGATTTTACTCAGTCAAATAAATGGAGTCGGAGCCGGAGCCGGAGCCGGAGCCGGAGCCGGAGCCGCAGCCGGAGCTGGTGATGGTGCCGGTGCAGGAGCCAAATCCTGGGTATAAATTTTTTCAAGAAGAAATTTGTTTAGTTGAAACATTGACAGAAAACGTACTAAACAATTTTCAAATAGTGCAGAATCCTTAGTCGGATCCGGAGCCGGATCCGGAACGGAGTCGAAGCCAGAGCCGGTGTCGGAGCTGGAGCCGGAGCCAGAGTATGAATTTTTTCAAAAAATATTTTTTTGGGTGAAAAATTTAATGCCTGAAGACTTGCTGAACAGTTATCAAATAGTGCAGAAACCTTAGTCGGATCCGGAGCAGAAGCCGAAGTCATAACAGATCCGGAGCCGGATCCGGATCCGGATCCTGGGTATGAATTTTTTCTGGAAATATTTTTTTGGTGAAAAATTTATTGTCAGAAGACGTGCAAAACAATTTTCAAATAGTGCAGAAACCTTAGCCGGATCCGGAGCGGAAGCCGAAGTCAGAGCCGTATCGGATTCGGATCCGGATCCTGGGTATGATTTTATTTTTTTAGGTGAAAATTTATTTCAAGAGAAGACGTGCTGAGAAATGTTCAAATAGTGTAGAAACATTAGTCGGATCCGGAGCCGAAGCCGAAGTAGTATCCGGAGCCGTATCCGGAGCCGTATCCTATGTATGAATTTTTTTCGGGAAATATTTATTTGGTGAAAAATTTATGGTCAGAAGACGTGCAGAACAATTTTCAAATAGTGCAGAAACCTTAGTCGAATCCGGGCCATGGAAGTGAAGTCGGAGCCAGACGGAGACCAGGCCGGATCCGGATCGGATCCTGGTATGAATTTTCTTCAGAAAATATTTTTTGAGGTGAAAAATTTATTTCAAGAAGACGTGCTAAACAATGTTCAAATACTTCAGAAACATTAGTCGGATCCGGAGCCTGATCCTGGGTATGAATTTTTTTCGGGAAATATTTTTTTGGTGAAAAATTTATTGTCAGAAGACGTGCCGAACAATTTTATCAAATAGTGTAGAAACCTTAGTCGGATCCGGAACCGAAGCTGAAGTCGGATCCGGATCCGGAGTCGGATCCGGATCCGGATCCGGATCCTGGGTATGAATTTTCTTCAGAAAATATTTTTTGAGGTGAAAAATTTATTTCAAGAAGACGTGCTGAACAATGTTGAAATAGTCTAGAAACATTAGTCGGATCCGGAGCCGAAGCCGAAGCCGAAGCCGAAGTCGTATCAGGAGCCTTATCCGGTGCCGGATCCTGGGTATGAATTTTTTTCAGGGAAATATTTTTAAGTTAAAAATTTATTGTTAGAAGACATATTGAACAATTTTCAAATAGTGCAGAAACATTTAGTCGGATCGGAGCTGAGAGCCGAAGTCAGAGCCGGATGCGGATCCTGGGTATGAATTTTCTTCCGAAAATATTTTTTTAGGTGAAAAATATATCTCAGAAAGACGATGTGAACAATTTTCAAATAGTGTAGAAAGATTAGTCGGATCCGGAGCCGAAGTCGTATCGGAACGCGTATCCAGGCGGATCGAAGTCCGGATCCTGCTTGTGATTTTTCGGGAAATATTTTTAAGGTGAAAAATTTATTGTCAGAAGACGTGCTGAACAATTTTAAAATAGTGTAGAAACATTAGTTGGATCCGGAGCCGAAGTCGGATCTAGAGCCGGATCCTTAGCCGGATCCTGGGTATGTAAATGTTTTTCGAAAATTTTTTAGGTAAAAATTTATTGCCAGGAGACGTGCTTAACAATTTTCTCAAATAGTGCAGAAACCTTAGTCGGATCCGGAGCTGAAGTCGAAGTCGGAGCTCCGGAGCCAGATCCTGGGTATAATTTTTCAGAAATATTTTTGGGTAGAAAATTTTAATGGAGAAGGCGTGCTTTGTTTTTGTTTTCAAATAGTACAGAAACCTTAGTCGGATCCGGAGCCAAAGCCGGAGCGGAGTACTAAATTTCAAAAATATTTTTTATTAAGTGAAAAGTTTATTGCCAGTGGACCTACTGAACGGTTATCAAATAGTGCGGCTTTAGTCTGATCGGATCGATCCGGATCCGGATCCTGGGTGTAAATTTTCTTCAGAAAATTTTTTTTAGGGGAAAAATTGCCAGAAAAGGTGCTGAACAATTTTCAAATGGTGTAGATACATTGAAGTGCGGATCCGGAGCCGAAGCCGAGAAGTCGGATGGCTGGGCCGGATCTTAAACTTCTTTGAAATGTTTAAGTATGTAATAAAAATATTTTTAAGTAAAATTTATTGCCAGGAGACGTGCTGAACAATTTTCAAATAGTGCAGAAACCTTAGTCGAAGTCGAAGTTGAAGCTGGATCCGAATCCGGATCCGGATCCAGGTATGAATTTTTTCAAGAAATATTTCTTTTAGGTGAAAAATTTAATAGAAGACGTGCTGAACAATTTTCAAATAGTGTGAAACATTAGTCGGATCCGCAGCCGGATCCGCAGCCGGATCCGGAGCCGGATCCGCAGCCGGATCCGGAGCCGGATCCGGAGCCTGATCCTGGGTATGAATTTTTCGGAAATGTTTTTTTGGTGAAAAATTTATTGTCAGAAGACGTGCCGAACAATTTTCAAATAGTGCAGAAACCTTAGTCGGATCCGGAGCCGAAGCCGAAGTCAGATCTGGAGCCGGATCCTTAGCCGGATCCTGGGTATGAATTTTTTTCAAGAAATATTTTTTAGGTGAAAAATATTGTCAAAGACTTACTGAACTATTTTCAAATAATTTTGAGAGTACTAGTTGGATCGGAGACGGATCTGAAGCCGGAGTCGGAACCGGATCCTGGGTATATGAAATTTTCAATAAATATTTTTAGGTGAAATTTGCCAGAAGACGTGCTGAATAATTTACAAATAAGTCAGAATCCTTAGTCGGAGCCGAAGCCGAAGCCGAAGTCGGAGCCGGAGCCGGATCCTGGGTATGAATTTTTTTTATTAAATACTTTTTAGGAGAAAAATATATTTTCAGAAGACATGTGCTGAATAATTTTTAAATAGTGAAAATTCGTTTGTCTGTCGGATCCAGAGTCGGAGCAGGAGCATTTTAAAAAATTTTCGAAAATATTTTTTTCATTTGAAAAAATTATTACCAGAAGACGTGCTGAACAAATTTAAAATAGTGCAGAAGAGCCTTAGTCGGAGTAGGGCCGAAACCCGGCCGGTTCCAGGAGCCAGGCTTGAGGCCAGGGCCGGCGGAGCCGGAGCCCGGAGCCCGGAGTTGGAATTTTGGGTATAAATTTTTTTCAAGAAATATTTTTAGGTGAAAATATATTACCAAAGAAGTGCTCATCAATTTTCAAATGTAGAAACCTTAGCCGGAGCCGAAGTCTGAATAAAATAATTATTTACGTTTGCGTGGGAATATATATATATATATATATATATATCTATACTATATATCTATATATATATATATATATATATATATATAACTATAATATATATATCCTATATATATATATATATATATATATATATATATATATATATATATATATGCCTAGTCTATAAAATAGAACATCTTCAGGGAGGAGAGGCGGTAAATCTTTTTGAAATAGCCAATAAATATCCTCAACGTCATAGATGAATCATACCTCATACCTTTCAAGCCATACCACGTGGAAAAGCACAATTTCAAATGCTAATAAGCATAATAAGGATAGCATAATGCTAATAAGGTGATGTCACGAATTTTAACAATTTAGAAAATAATTTTTATAGATTCTCTGGATTTGTTATAATTTTTTTTATAAAAATGAAATTTAATATTTAATTTCTAGTTCGATCCACCTTCCCAGAAAAGAAGGCATCTCGGATGGAACAGATTTCTAATCTAATGGTTCGATATCACTGCTTTGCTAAACTCAGTATATTATTTAAATCGACAGGAGGGTGGTTGGAACACCTGCTGTGGCTA
>JABUQX010026989.1:67500-70000 GCA_015478945.1 Trachelipus rathkii
TCTACAAGAATATTTTTTTTAAATAAGCTATAACATCGTCAATAGAAACGTTAGTAAGTAAGCTAACAACATCAAAGCAAACAACATCCTGAAACAGACTTTGTTTTGATCTTATTAAAAAAATCTTCCAAGCTAACAAAAGAGGAGAGAAAAATAGCACCTAAAGTGTGCAACCCAAAGTTGCAGAAAGAAAGTCAGTTTACTACCATCACAGGCGATAACCCTAGGGTAACACGTACTGCTGAAAAAAAATTTCTCTTTAAATAAATAATACCAAAGGGTTTTACTTACTCCCCTTTGGATTTCATTTGCCTCCTTACTATCTGAGGACATTAGTTCTGTGATGCGATTACTGAAATTATTTTGAATTTGCCTAAATGTATATTAGAGAGTATTTGCCTATATGAATATATATATATATATATATATATATATCACATATATATATTAAAATTTCATAGATTATATATATAATAATTATAATTATAGTATATATATTATATTATTAATATATACTATATATATAATTATATATATATATGTATATATTACTAGTATATCTATATATATAATAATTATATATATATATATATATATATATATATATATATAATATATCGCACATCTTAAAGTATTCAAAGATCGTAACTCCACTCGCACATACAAAATTATATAATGGGGTCCCCAGGAGCATTACTTTCATCTCACTTTTTACCTTTCAATCCACGAGCTCCATCATACCATATTTAAAAAAATTAATAGTTATGCTGGTGATCTAATAATCACAGTACAAAATCTTTCTATAAGCATTGTGCCGAGAGCTAAACAATATATTATATAATATATATAATAATATATATAATTATATAATATATATTTATTAATATATATTAAATATATAATATATGTATGCCGAGAGCTATATAACAATATATAATAATCTAACTAGCAGTTGTTAATAAAAAGCAAAATGAGCAGAATGACTGCATCATCTCAAAAATCCACTAATACCTTACTCGCCTCAGACAGAAGAGAATATAGTATCCACAAAGCATTTATTCCCATCAAACATTAGACATCCTCTCAATAAACACAACTCATACTAGGCTTTATCTTTTATACATATATACACAAATGACATTCACACTCCACATCAAAAATGACACTTCAAGAGCCACACATAAACTAAATTTACTGTAAACTCTAACTGGAACACACTTTGGTCAACATAAAGAAATCCTCACAATCGCAATCAAGCATTCCTAAATTATGCGTCACCTGCCTGGGCACCTACAATATCACAATCCAATATTCAGAAATAAGAAACTGTACAAAATAAAGATCACAGGATAATAGTAGACTACCTTTCCTCCATATCCATCCACCATCTATTAACTGAAAAAAAAATATTATTAAAAGCTCATGATGGGCGGAATTTTTTTTTAGAAATTACTCTCAGGAGATCACTCCATGCATCACACCAGCATTAAATTTTTCTAACAAATACAACACACCACCCCACCTCCAGATACTTCCTAAATTAAACACATCCGCACTCAATTACTTTTTAACAACGATCTCCGCATACGCAAATAACTCTATACTTCAAGCACAAGGACCTGAAATATCCCCTACAGATTAAACTTTGGACCGTCATACCCGCGAAATACTGCCCTTTCAGAGGTTTGGGCGCTAACCTACCCACCAAAAATATAAATTCAAATTTAATAAAGCACTCTCCCCCCCCCCCTGTCAAAGATGCCTTTCCCAGACTAACAAAGGCACAGAACTTCTCTTACTAAACTGTCCTAATTTTACGGACATCAGAGGCAACTTTAATACATTTATTCTAACGGATCTTGGGACCGCTCTGCTGTGATGATACAATATCTCGAGGTAGTCCGATTTTTTTATAGGAGGGGAGCGGAAGGTCTACGAAGCAGATTATATATATATATTTATATATATATAATACAACTTATATTATTTATAATTATATATTATATAATAGTTTCCTACGATTGACTCGGATAATTATAGTATATAATAATATATATATATATATATATTTTATATATAAATATAATATATATATATTTTATATTATATATAATAATATATTATATATTTAGTATGAATATATTAGTGTAGGGCTGATGAGTATATATATAGTATATAGATATATATATATATATATAGTATATATATTATATATTATAGTATATTATATAGTATTTTATACTAATAATATATATATATATATATATAAATAATATATAATATTATAATATATATTTATATATATATGTATATATATTATATTATATAATAATATAGATAATATATATAATATATATATTATAATATATAATTATATTATTATAGCATTGTACATTATATATATATATGTAATATATAATATATATATATATATTATATATATATATATATATATAGATATGCAACTATAGTATAGGTTTGGTAGTAACTAATCAATATA
>JABUQX010026989.1:82500-90345 GCA_015478945.1 Trachelipus rathkii
CTAATTAATATCTCAAATATTTGTTATTGATTTTTTTTAGAGAGGATGTTTGTGTGTTTTCAAGGTTACGATATTTTTGAAAACTTCCTCACGGGAGTTGTAAAATGTTTTCTTTCTGAGTGTTCTAAACAATAAATTTTTTTTATTTGTCTCGCACTAAATACAAATATAAAAACCCTTTTTTTAAGCCTTATAAGCTGTTATATCAGTTCTAAACAATTTATTTAACCTCTTCTAAAATAAAATGAATAATATTTTCAAATATCTTGTTGCACAATATAATAGTGGTGGTTTATATTATTATTAATTACCCTCAGCCGAACGCCTGTCGGATGTTTGCTCGAACTCCTCTTTCTTTTTGTGTCTCTCTCTCCTCTCCTTTCTCAGCTCCTCATATATATATATATATATATATATATATATATATATATATATATATATATATATTATTTCGGTAAAGAATAAAACAGTCTACCCTGCAGATCATTTTTTTCTTTCCGTAGGAATAATGGATTATTTTAGATTAAAATATTAGATGAAAACAGATATTAAAAGTTTACATTTTAAAATTTTACACGTTTTAAAAAAAATCATCTTGGTTCATTTTTTCTTCATTCTTTAAATTGATTTTCGGTTAAGTTTATTTTTTTTATTTTTATTTTTTATAAATTTCTTTTAATTTAAATAAATCTTGATTGATTACTATTTTTATTGAAATCATTTTTTGTTTGCTTGTTCGGCCAATGATTTTGCAATCATTTTGCTATTAGAAGGATTTATAAAGTGACTTCACCAATCATTGCCTATCCTGGCAAAATCTTTTATTTAATACAAGATACTAATACTAAGATTAAATAGTAAGATTTTATTGTGTATCGCATTCAAAATGAAAAAAATACTTATTTCCTGCTATTTCCATTTAGAACAACTATTGATGTTCAAGAATATAAAATTCATTTCTAGACCACAGCAAAGAATATCATTCCTAAATAAGGATTTTACCTAGAATTTAAGTCGTAGAGGATGTCAATAAAAATTAGGAATATAAAAAAAAAAACATTCACTTTTCATGAAAATCTTTTGTTATTCTTGATGTCCTTGAAGAATGACTATCGATTTCAATCCAAAAGCTTTATGGTATTTTAAATATTTTATAGACACTCTTTCAAATTGTTCTATGCTGTATTTCTATACTATTGTATCTTTACTATCTCCTCCTCCTCTGTATGTTTCTAAATATATATATATATGTATCTTTGCATATGTATGTTATTTAAATAATATATATGTATGTATGTGTATATATGCCTGCCACTCTCTTCTCTATATATATATATATACTCCACTCTCTTTCTTATCTTTATATTTATATCTTTTATATATATATATATATATATATATATATATATATATATATATATATATATATATATATATATATATATATATATATATATAACTATATATATATGTATATATATATAATATATATATATCTTATGCTATATAATAATAATATGTATGTATATATATATATATATGTATATATGTATATATATTTATATAATGTCAATAAACATCTATGTATTTAGATGCTAATAAAAAGGAATATGACTTGTCTTATATGTGCTTTCTTCTCAAATATGTAATAATATATGTATATTATATATATATGTATGTAATATATAATAATATGATAATGTGTGTGTGTGTGTGTGTGCCTCCCTCTCTCTCCTCTCTCCTCCTCCTCCTCTCCTCTCTCCTCCTCTTTCTTTCCTCACTCTTCACATATATATTATCTCTCATATATATATATATATATATGTAATAATGGTAATTACTTAATTATCTCTCTTCTTGAGTCGGAATTTAATAATCTCTATAATGAGCAGCACAAATCTAAACACTTAATTTCTTACCGACCAGTTTCGGGTGATTTAAACTTCTGTTCTTTATTATGACTTAGATTACTATTAACAATATAACAAATTACAAATAAATAATATTTAGAAATTTATGTTATATATAAATGAAAATCAATATTTGCAAATATATAGTAAAGAGAACTACTAAAATACTAAAAGACAAAATTCTACTTCAGTTTTAAAATATTTTCTATATGTAAATTTTCATTCAGCTTTGGAGTGAGGTGGCAATTTTTTTTTTATACAGAATGTTGCCACTCACAAGTAGGGCTTTTAAATATATATATATATATATATATATATATATATATATATATATATATATATATATATATATATATATATATATATATATATATATATATATATATATATATATATATATATATATGTCTCACATATGTATATAAACTTAATATATGTATATATATATATATATATATATATATATATACTCTTTCTTCTCTTCTTTCATATATATATATATATGCTCTGTCTTTATATATAAAGATTCTAAAGAATGGATCAGGCTCTCTTTTGAAGTCTAAAAATATTGAAATTTGAATCCTGTATATATATATATATATACATATATATATATAAAACATCCACTAAAAATCTTTATCCTTTCCATAATATGTATCTTTTCCGTTTCCACCCTCCTTTGTAACTACACTACCTAGATATTTAGAATTATCTGTTCTCTTCGCCACTTTGTCTCCAATATCAATATTGAATTCCTGCTGCGCCTCCCTGCTGACAGTTAGAATTTGTCTTTTCAACGTTCATTTTCATTCCTACTGCCATCAGACATTCATTCCATCTTCTTTTATCTTCCTCCATTTCCTATCTATCCGTACTCCACTCTGTAATATCGTCCCCATAGGAAATTATCCTGTTTTTATACCTCTCCTTTTTATTACCTCTCCTTATATATTTTCCTTGAAATCTGCAATAACCGCGTCCATATATGCTATAAATAGTAACGGAGATAAAACACTGCCCTGCTTAACTCCCGTCTTCACGTTAAACTTTCTTTCTGACCCTGTCAATGTTCTGACACTGCATGTGTAGGGGGACATATAGCTTTTAATCGCCTTCATCAAATGCCCTGTCACCCCATATCTTTCTTCCAAACATTCCCATAACCACTCTCTGTGTATGAAATCAAAGGTCTTATGCAAGTCAATGAAAGCTATAGAAACACTCTCGTCAAACTCAAAAAAGCCTTTTTCACCACCATTCTTAATCCAAAAAATAAAATCTCTAATACTTTGATTATTGCTATATCCATGTTGTTCCTCTCCCAAATTATTCTCTCAAACAATTTTGTTGAATGTTGTATAAGAGCTATTCCTCTTTAATTTTCACATTTTCCTACATCTCCTCTCCCTTTAATTAAAGATCGGCGCTATGATGGTTCTAGCCCATTCATTTAGTATTTTTCTTACTCTATACAGCCTGTTGAAGAGCTCCAGAATCCTTTGTTGTACCACCTCTTCCGGTTCTAATTTCAGTTCGATATTTCATCCACTCCTGATAATTTACACTTCTTCAATTTTGCCAAAGCATTATCAAACTCTTTACTTGTGATTCCCTAGAAGTCGATTTCCTGTTCCTCCCCTTCCTGACTTTCTCTCTCCCCCTCTCCATCATACCTCCAACGTTTAGAAATTCTTCATCAAAATAATCCGCCCACCTTCCATCTATTAACTTCTTCTCTGTAATCACATTTCCCCCTCTGTCCTTCATATTGTATTGCTTTGTCTCTCCTTTTCGATATTTGCCAGTCAACAGTAAACTCCTTAACCAGTCTACAGTCTACCTCCCAGCTCTTCATATATTTCTTCCTTTGCTCTGTTCATTGCTCTCTTTGTTTCATTTCTTTCTACATATTCATTTCCACTTTCAACAGTTCTTCTTCTTAACTCCCCTCCTTTAGGTTTTGTATTTTAAAGCAACTCTGACATTTTCTATCCACCATCGTGTGTGCCTCTTCCTATTTCTTCCAGCCCATTCCATTCCCAGCACCTCCTCCGCTTTCTCCTTCAATCTCTCCCAGTCTACTGTCTCCCGTTTCGTTCGACTCTCCAGTTTATCCGTTAGTCCACTCCGATAGTCAATTTTTTTATCTTCGTTTTTCAATTCTTTAGTTTTAATTATTATCTTCTTGTATGTCTTGGGTGGTCTTATCTTCTTTGCTCCTCAGGATGGGTTATTCTCTCTCTCTCCTCTCTCTCTCTCTCTCCTCTCCTCCTCCTCTCCACTCTCTCCTCCTCCTCTCTTTCTCTCTTTACTATATACTCTTATATATATATATATGTATTTTGTTATAAGTGGTTGACTCAGGGCGAGAATCAATGAGGTGAAGTAAATCGTTATTTTAATGAATTTTTAGGATTAAAATGCAATTAAATTTTTGGGTAACCTAACCTAATCTAAACCTAACCTAACCTACCTAACCTAACCTAACAAAAAAAAATACAACAAAAAGAGGTAATATTATAAATGTATCAGCCACTTATAAATATCATATATATATATATATATATATATATATATATGCTCATATATATATATATATCTTTATATGCTCTATATATAAGGATAAAAAAAAACAAAAGGTAACAAAAAATTTTAAGATTTTAAAAATTTTTTTAATTAACAGGACGTTTCGTGAACGTTACTGTTCATTCAACTTTGCATGAATAAATGATTCCACTATCACCTAGCGTTCTGAAAACGATCCTAAAATAAAAATAAAAATTGTTACCTTTTAGTTTCCCCTTTCTTTCTGTCACGTTTAATTATTCTCTTTAACTCTATATATATATATATATATATATATATGTATGTATATATATATGTATGTGTGTGTGTGTGTGGTGTGTGTGTGTGTGTGTGTGTGGGATTAGTACTTGAACTTGTTACTATTTCTGTTTATTCTCCTTATTAAAAATGAATTCGAACTCTCATTGTAGCAACATCCCATTTAAGAGCCTTTGGATGAGGAGGGGGCATGCGCATAAAAGCTGCACTTCATTCTTCGTCAGAGAGGGACAAAACGCAACGTCTTTCTATCGAGTAGTTCCATTCAGTATCCAACGCGTTTGTGTGATGAGTGGAAGTGTTTCAAGTTTCTTCCGTGAATTATTATATATAGGAATTAAATAGGTCAAAATCCCGTTTACTAAATTATTTCAATAGTTGATTATGTTACCAACTGTAGTTTTGTAAATTAATGAAGTGATTTTCGAGGGCATAGAATACCTAAAGTGTAAAAGAAACTTCAATAGAAATATTTATATGTAATAACTCTAAAACAAAAGAATTTTATTTTATTTTTCCTTATCCTTCATCCATTCCTTCTTTGTGTGTATATATATATATATATATATATATATATATATGCTATATATATATATATATATATATATATATATATATATAAATATATATATATATATATATATATATATATATATATATATATATATATATATATATATATATATATATATATATATATATATATATATATATATATATATATATATATATATATATATATATATATATATGATCTAGTTTTAAAAGTTTTTTCTACTAGATCTTTATGGCAGTAACAAGTGTATATATTTCGTGTGATATAAATGAATGCACACAATTTTTCTACGAGAGCTTTCCCCGTACACCCCGATCCATGAGTGTTAGAAAATTAATATAATTTTTCTTCAATATTATAAACCTATAAACCCATAAAATTTTAAAGAAGCTTCTGGCAATAAATAAGTCGTTAATATGAGTTGGAGACTTCGTATTTTTTTCTCAGGCTCATAACCTTCCTTCACCATTTCCTTCATCCATCCACTATGGTGTCTTTCATTTCTTCCTCTTTACTCATTCCTTCATCTTTGTCATTTCTTCTTCACTTATTATATATATATATATATATATATATATATATATATATATATATATATATATATATATTTATATATATATATATATATATATATATATATATATACTTTTATATATATATACTCATATATATATATATATATATATAATATATATATATAATATAATAATAATAATATATATATAGATAGTTCCATATCTCTATATATATATACATATGTTTATCTGCTCATATGGTCTCCTTCCTTTTTTAGCGTCCTTCCATTCATACATCCATTCCTCCATTCTCTCTCTCTCTCTCTCTCTCTCTCTCCTCTCTCTCTCCTCTTTCTCTCATATATATATATATACATATATATATATATATATATATATATGCTTACGTAGAGAGAAGTGTGTAATATGTGTGTATGTATGTGTGTATACAAATAATAAAAAAAAAAAAAAATTATATTGAGGAGGAATTTTGTATATATATATATATATATATATATATATATATATATATATATATATATATATATATATATATATAGAGCGAGTCGTGCTTTTTGTTAACTGGTAAATGGAGAGTTTTGTTATTGTACAGCGAGGTATGTATATATAGGTATGTTCATACATTATTGTGTGTATTGTGTGTATGCATGTCTGCATTAATGTATCTGTTTGCCCATTTATTATCTCATTTATGAGATAGATAAATTTATCTATTTTTTAATGTAGGGAAAATACTGAAAAGATTCCATTCATCTGTTTGCTCTTTTCATCATCTGTTTTTTTTTTCAAGCAGTGCACGCATACACACTCATATATATATATATATATATATATATATATATATATATATATATATATATATATATATATATATATATATATATATAAATATATGTGCGTCATCTTCATTATATTCCGTTTTCAATAACAAACCTTCGAACAGCAATTTTTTCAAAACTCAATCATAAAATTTATATTTTATAGAATAGCATATCAAGTGATGATTAAAGATTAGCTACTCGAGGGTCAATCAATAAAGTTGGTTCGTTTGAGAGGTCACAAACTCTCTCTCACATTTCGAGTACTACAATCACTCGACCTTTTAAATTTTTGCAATAATTATTCCCGCGATTTTTATGTATTCATTCACTTGTTTCTGGTAAAGGGAATATATATATATATATATATATATATATATATATATATATATATATATATATATATATATATATATATATATATATATATATATATATATATTATATATATATATAATAATAACATAATAACATAAACTCCTCCTCTCTCCTGCTCATATATATATGTATATATATGTATGTATGTAATAAATATGTGTAATGTGGGAGGTTGACTCCAGGACAATGAAAGTCAGTAAAATGTGTCATTAAGTTTTCAATAATTTTAAGGATTAAATGATGCAAATGGGGAGTGAGCCTGGTAACCTGTGGACCTATTGAAATAACCTAACCCTGTGAGAGCCTGGCCCTAAAACCTAGCCCTCCCAGAAAAACCTAATTTTGGCTTGAGATCCAAAACTCTTATAAATGTCCATATATATATATATATATATATATATATATATATAACTCATATATATACTCATATATATATCATATATATGCCATATGCTCCTCTTATCTCTGCTCCCATATATATATAAAAAAACCATAATAACTTCTCCTCATCCTGCTTATATGCTTAGCAATCAGCTTTATTCTTGCTTACTTTTTAGTTAAGCGCGCCGCCGGTCACTCCTCGGCTGGCTGACTTTAATCCCCGTTTCAAATGTCGTCATGTGCCGCCCGGCGTGGAGTTCAGCTCACCGAGATTATTCCATGCGTTTTTTAAGTCATGTTTGCGTGCGGGGATTATCGACAGCAATGACCAGGTTATTCGCGGCGCCGGGCGGCCATTGCTCGCTGTCGCTTCGGTTCCATTCCATTCCATTCCATTCCATTGTCGGGTGCAGCTGGCGGCA
>JABUQX010026990.1:0-5000 GCA_015478945.1 Trachelipus rathkii
GCACACACACACCACACACACCACACACACAACACACACACACACACACAATACACACAACAAATTATCAAAAAAGTCGCACTTTTGTGCCCATGACAATGAAATGGGTCAACTGAGTTCCTTTAAAATAAACTACTACTACTACTACTACTACTATACTACTACTACTACACTATATACTACTTGCTATACTACTACTACTACTATACTACTACTACTACTATACTTAATATTACTAATATAATAATAATTAATAATAATAATAATAATAATAATAATAATAATAATAATAATAATATAAAAATAATAATAATAATAATAATAATAATTTAGAGAGACTAATTATTTATATCGTAAGCTTGTTTGAAAGGACTAGTTATTAGCAATTTCCATTTCGATTCGCAGCAGAAAAAAAATTAAAAAAGAAAAAAGAAAAAAGAAAAAAAGGAAGCAAACTATATACATAATTTATGTTTTGTTCTCCGTATTTAAATTGATATTGATTCTCCGATATGTATACGTTACATACATAAATACATGAATTTAAATGCATACGGATATTACATTTGATTATGTATATATTACATATGAATACCTTACATATTAAATTCACATCTAAAGAGTAATGCATATATAATGAATCTATATATATATATATATATATATATATAGAATAGCTAATATACAGAGTGTATATATATTTTTATATATATTATATATATATTATATTATATATATATATATATAAATATATTAATAATAACAATGAATATATATACTATATATATATTATAGTATATATATATATAATATATTATTATATAATTATATATATATAATATAATATATATTATATATATATATATATATATTATATATATAAATATATATATAATATATATATAGAAGGGCTACAGAGTCGGTAAAGTTTTTGCTGGTTCCTACACCGCCTCCAGCTCCAGCTCCGGCTCCGGCTCCAGAGCTGTCCAACACCTTTGCGACTCCACAGTTTCTACTCCGCAGCCATAATATTTAGTATAAGTATTATAACTATGTAAAAAATATTACATTATTTACCTATTTTCGGAACATTTACAGAATAAGAACCCCAGGAAATTTATGGTGTTCCCAGTAATTAACAATGGGGATACTCTACCGTAAAACACGCCGAAGTTAACCTAACCAGACGTTTACCTAGCCTAATCAGTCGTAGAGCTAACTGCGTATAAAGCAGCTAAAAGGGTATAAAGAATAAATAATATTTAACCTGAAGTATATGTTTTGGAATTTATTAGTATCGGAAAAGGATAAGATATGAAGAGGAATCGAATCCTGTCCCGTTCAAATATTCATTTGGCTCGGAATCGTTGCAGGGATTATATTTCTCTGATTAAGAGGCCATTCATTACATAAAAATTTTCTTTAAACCTTGTTTTTTCTACTGTCTATAATTTTGGACTTCTTTAAAAAAAAACATCTTTAAAAAATTCTATATAGTAGTCCTCCTCCTCCTCCTCCTCCTCCTCCTCCTCCCCCTCCTCCTCCTCCTTCTTCTCCTCCTCCTCCTTCTTCTCCTCCTCCTCTCTATTCTTTCTGATGGATCTGTTGCTAATGTTCTTGCTGAAAGGTTAATCTCTATGACTTCCTACTTTCATTTCATTAAACTCTGGATGGATCTTACATTCCACCCTCTCCGCCTCCTCTTAGAGATTTTATGTCTTTACCCGAGAGTACATATTATCTGATTCATGGGATTCTGATATCTATTAACGTAGTGGCGTTTGACATACCCACTGTTTTGGTAGGGTATGGCATACGTCATTTACTCTCCATGTTCTTTTCCTTAAAGTTTCTCATTCACCTTTGTTTACTCATTTTTACATTTTAAAATTATTCCGTATCGGCTATTCAGATGGGTGGAAAATCTTCATTCCTTGTAAAGTTGTTTGATGCTAGTCCCAAGTTTTTTTTGTCTCCTACCCTTTTTCTGACTTTCATCAACGATATCAGTTGCTCTTCTAACCCTACCCATTTCTTTAGCGATGAAGCTAGAGTTCATTTTTTGTCTTGTCTCCTACCCTTTTTCTACCTTTCACTAACGATATTAGTTGCTCCTCTAATCCTACCCATTTCGCTAACGAGAAGCTATCAGTTCATTTTTGTCTGCTCCTACCCTTTTTTCTACTTTCATCACGATATCAGTTGCCTTCTTCTAACCCTACCATTTCTTTAGCGATGAAGCTAGAGTTCATTTTTTTGTCTGTCTCCTAACCGCCTTTTACTACTTTCATTAACGCATATCAGTTTCTCTCTAATCCTACCCATTTTTCGCTAAGCGATGAAGCTAGAGTTTCATTTTTCTACTCATTTTAAATCTTTTTCTTTTTCTTTTGCATCTAGAAAGTGTTTCTTGACTTCAACTTTCCGATAAATATTCTCGTTGATGTGGATAAACCGTTTTTCACTTGGATCGCCTCAATTTGAATCTTTTTTTTAAACAACGTCGAAATTCATATCTTCAGTTACTTCAACTGAATGAAAGTTTTCCAAACCACCTTTGCATGGAGTACTGCTTCCACATCCCTTCTCTCGTATAGGGTCGATTTTTAAGATAAAGGGATAGAAAGACTGTTATTTATTAACAAACTCTCTCTTGTCTCTTTATCTTTGCTACATGACCTAGAATCATTTTGAGTGCGCTGTCACCTATGTTTCATTTCTCTGAGACTCCTTCTCAGGCCAGGGGTACAACCTTTTCACTCGAGTTTTCAATGGGAATAATGAAACACAAGACTTTATTCTGGTGCAGTGAACTTCTTCTTTCCAGCCACCTCTGTTCCGTGGAATTCCTTCTTTCCACCACCTCTGTTTTGTGGAAATTCTCTTCCGATTTTTTTTTTATATTTTCGTACCTAATTTAATATCCTTATCTTCAAATTTAGTTTGTGCTTTCTCTATGAGTCTTTTCTCTTTATATTCAAATGTCAAGCCATCCATGATAGACTTTGCATGAATGCTTACATCGAGCTTTAAAAAAATAATAATTAAAAATTAATTTTAAATTCATTTTTACATAAATACTACAAACTAAATGATTATCATTTCAGTAGCTAAATGGTTCTCCTTTAAATAATAATTAATTTTATATAGGAATGATTTAAGTTTAAATAATTTTTATGTAACAGGAATATTTTACATTTACCTTAATGAGCTTAAAATAAAAAAAATTATTATATTATTATTATTGATTATTATTATTATTATTATTATTATTATTATTATTAATTATTATTATTTATATTATCTATATATTATTTATTATTGATTATTATTATTATTATTATTATTATTTACGATAATTTTTAATATTATTTCTGTAACAAAAGTGATATATATAATATGATATATATATATATATATATATATATATATATATATAATATATATATAATATTATATATATATATATATATATATATACTATAATATATATAAGTGTATATATATTATATATATAATATATATATTATATATATATATATATAGGTAAATCGGTTTCATCTGTAGCTCTTTAGGGTCTTTGTAGAACATCATTTAGATGGTGTTGAATGATTATTTTAGTGAGTTGCCAAATTTTAACAAATCGTTTCTCTGTCTTTTTTTCATGAGTTAGCTGTAATTAACTATTGTTTTCACTTTCCTTGAAAAAAGTTTTCAATTACTAGTTCGTCGTACTGGCTCCGGCTCGGCTCCGGCTCCTGCCCCTGCTCATACACTAGGTGTAACTTATTTAAAGATGTGTAAAAGAGATGAAAATTTTTTTTTGTCACTATAGAGGCAAAAATACTCCAATATTGTCAGGCGTCCTGAGAAATGAAAATTGATGTAAAAGGTAGTGATATATATATATATATATATATATATATATAATATTATATATATAATAATATAATATATATATATATATATAATATATATTACTATATATATTATAATAATATATAATATATATTATATATTAATATATATATATGATGTGTGTGTGTGTGTGTATATATTTATGTATATAATTCTTACTGAAGAATTGGGTGATCAGCATATAGAGATGGTCATTTTTATGGTGAAAACTTACTGAAGAATTGGGTGATCAGCATATAGAGATGGTCTTTTTTATGGTGAGTATTTTTGTTGTTTCAGATTGGAGGTGCGTGATAGAGATGATGGTGAGGAGGCATGGTTATTAGCTTAAGGGCCGAGTCCATTTATTGTTCGGGCTGAGCCCAATTCCTCCCCCCCTAAAAAAGGACATAAATTTCGTAATTTTCGGCCGATTTTGACCATATAAACACCAAAACTGTAGCTTTTTCTGACGTCTAAAACGTCGTTTTCTAGTGCTTTTCTGTGTCTGTAGTCATTGTTTTGGTATTTTCAATTTTTGAAATCTATGTTTTTGATATTTGTTTAAACTTCTCCTACAATTTTTTTCGAAATGGCTTCAAACTTGAAATATACAAAGATTGGACTATTATCTAAAAAATTTAGGAACGGAAATTTGATATTTGACCCCATATCTGAGCAATAGTTGATTTTCAAAACCTACTATTTTTGGGTTTTCAAATTGGAAAATTGGGATAATTTTTCCCGGTTTTTCCGATCTGCATGAAATTTTTAGAGCATTTGTAGTCGGGGGAGATGCACATTTTTTATTTAGATAAGTTTTTTGTATATACAGTAGTTTTGGATTTGTCCATGGAAGAAATTTTAAAAAAATTTTTTTGGGAAATTTTTAACATTTTTTCTTTTTAGTATACAAAAAAATTATCTAAGTAAAAAAAATGTTTCTTGCCCGACTATACAAGCCCTGAAAATTTGATGTCGATCGGATAAGTAGAAAAATAAATATATCGATATTTCACTTTTTCAAAAAAAATATTTTTTTGATAAAAACCTTTTATTCCATAAAATTGTTGGTAGTTGGTACAGCTTCAAAACCATTATTA
>JABUQX010026990.1:12500-15000 GCA_015478945.1 Trachelipus rathkii
GTATATATATATATATATATATATATATATATATATATATATATATATATATATATATATATATATATATATATATATATATATATATATATATATATATATATATATATATTATCTTAAACGCAGTTACTTTTAGTTTATATTTATTAATTTGAATTAACCCTAAGTGCATAGAACTCCTAAGCATAGAATAAAATAAAAAAATAAAATAAAACAAAAACTCGTAACTACCAATTACTTAATCCTTTTGGGAATTTATTTATAAATAAAATTAAAAGAATAAGAAAAAGAAAAAAAAGAAAATGGGAATCTTCCATTTTGCCTCTTTTTAGTTCCCGTTTCCTCCACTAGAGGGGAGGAAAATGCTTCTTTTTCGTTTTTACGTCGCTAGAGGGCGATAATCTCTAAATCTGAGGTAATGCAATGGATAACTAAAATAAACCTAATGAAAACATTATGGTGAAATGGTTTTCACCCATTTTTAGGCTAAGTATATTAATCTTAATAGATGATGCACTGAAGAGTATCTGTATGTGTCAGATGTGAAATTAAAATAAATTATATTGCCTTGGAACACACAAACCTACTCAAGAATGTATTGTTTTAGGAGATTCTTTTTTTTTTACCGTAATCGTCGTGTATCACTCAAAGACAGTCATAATATAGCAGGATGGGATTTACCCCACAGACCCATCGGAAGTATGTTATTATGTATCTTATTGCTAACCAGATATAGTTGTTGTACATGAAATCTAGGTTTTAATTAGATAAACCAAATTCAAATCTCATTAGGTTGTTTCTAGTTACCAGTTGAAATAATTTGGCCGCTAGTCCTGAAGGACGTTCAAAGATTATAAACTTTTTCTCGAAAGACGCTTTTTGTGTCTTTTGTGTTTAAGTGACAGGTGAATACAAAAACTGGTATGTAACCTTACCTAAAATAAAATAAAAATTACGGAAAACCTAAACTAGAGAAAAATTCTAGTTTCTAATCAGGAGACTAGAGCTAGCATACCTATAAACGATAATTTATAATAACACTTCCTCTATCTAGCGGCAGGCAGGCAGAACTACAAGTGTGTAGTTTTGAAATATAAAATTATATGCCTTTATGGTCAGCATTATTTTATCTTGAAAACAGATTAAAAAAATGGACCTGAGGAGCGATATATATATATATATATATATATATATAGTGGTTATTATATATATATATATATATAAAAATATAGGAAAAGATATATATATATATATATATATATATATATATATATATATATATATATATATATATATATATATATATATATATATACAATTAAACAAAGAAAAAATATATATATATATATATATATATATATATATATATATATATATATATATATATATATATATATATATATATATATATATATATATATATATAGTATGTAATATATATATATATATATATCTAGATTCACTTTACACATATATATTCATATATATATATATATATATATATATATATATATATATATATATATATATATATATATATATATATATATATATATATATATATATATATATATATATCAGGGGTTGGTTTAAATTACATTTTTCAAGTACAAGTACAAGTACAAGTACTCTAGAATTGTTCAAGTACAAGTACAAGTACAAGTACTCTAGAATTTGTTCAAGTACAAGTACAAGTACAAGTACATGGTATCAAGTACAAGTACAAGTACTTTATGAAAACTTGCATATATATATATTTATATATATATATATATATATATATATATATATATATATATATATATATATATATATATATATATATATATATATATATATATATATATATATATATATATATATATATCATCATCATCATCATCATCATCATCATCATCATCATCATCATCATCATCATCCATCTTCTCTCCCCAAGACTGGAGGCAAGGTGCGTAACATATACCGGAAACATAAAAATAGTAGAAGAATATAAAGCAAGTAAAAAAGAAAGCCCAGCCTTACCGCCTCCTTATACCAATTAGCGAGAACTCGTCGCAGTCAGAAAATCCACCCTAGTGGCTTACATGGGACCGCGATTGACCCTCAACTACGACCTCTCGTCAATGAGGGATTCATTCTTGGCCTAGGTGGGCTACAACCATACCTCCTCACAAATCCCACCATTCACTCCTGTTATGCACCTTTCTTCTCGCCTACAAACTCATATTTCTTCTTTCCAGGCATTCCTTTTCTCTGACTCATTCCACTTTTTCCTTCTGTCTCCCATCCGTCGATTAACAACACACTTACCTCTATACATCCGTTTAACCGGGCCGTCTGTCATCCATCCTTCCCACATGACAAAACCATTTCAACGTACTTTCATTTATTCTCTCATTTACCCCCAATCTCCACACCAAATAACTCTCTAATACGTTCATTCCTCATTTTATCATTTCTTTTCACCTAACACGCCACTAAGATTGTCCATCTGAACACA
>JABUQX010026990.1:20000-25000 GCA_015478945.1 Trachelipus rathkii
CGCAATCAAACTATCTAGTGTCAATAGTGATAACCTAACACTAATTTCCCCATGTGCTGCGCATAAAATTGCCCGATATAATATATATAATATATATATATTATATATATATATATATTGATAATATATACTATATTAATTATATATATATAATATATATATATATACTATTATATATATATATATATATATATAATATATATGGTATATATATATATCATATATATATATATAATATTATATTATATATATATAATATATATAATATATATATATATATATATTATATATATATAATATAGATAATTATATATAATTATATATATTTGTCCAAAAGGTTTAGAGCCGACAGATAATCATAATATTTCGGAAATTACTTATAGATCTTAATTAAAAATTGGAAAAAATAAAATAAACCTTCTTACTGAAAAATTATTATACACAAACTTATGTTTGTCACAAATATTCTCCCTACCACATCCTATCGGTTTATTTAAATCTGTACTTGATATTATCTGATTGTTATTATGTATTGATTATTATATATTATATATTATTATTTATTATTAATTTCATTATTATTAAACTTATTCAATTTTAATTATTATTATTTATTCAAAAATAATAATAATTTTTTTATTATTATTATTATATTATTATCTATTATTATTAACAATAAGTGTAATATATAGTAGGACAGAGGTAGAAGTAGATTTAGTTGTGTAGAAGACTTGACAGTAGATTGATTAAATTTCCAGTTTTATTCAGATGTTTAGAACTCGCTACGTGGCATACGCGATAGGTTCATTTACTGGCCGCGTTCCAAGAGATGTTTCGATACCTTGTGCCGGTTCCCTTCTCAAAAAAAACTCTCAATACGAGTCCTTTCATTACTGACCCGTTTGAAGACGATGTTTCGATTCCTTGTGCGACTTCTTCTTGGGAAAAAACTCTCTAGAAAGTTCTCTTCATCGAATAAGAAAACCTCCTCTGTTCTCCCTTTTTTAATCGGCACAAAGTGAATGCATAAATGTCAATTTCTCCAAAGTCGCCATCATAAACCTTTAGTTTATTACAATGAGTTTAGGTGTAACTTCAAAGCTATTGAGGCCTATTATAATTCAACTGCCGTTTCAGCGAATTTAAATTCCAATTCCTATTCCTATTTCAATTCCAATTCCAATTTAAATTCCAATTCCTATTCAATTCTCATTCCTAACCATTCTATCCCATTCGATTCTAATTCTCAATTCCTTATTTGCCCAGATTTTTATTCCAAATTCCTATTTTCCAATTCCGTTTTCGATTCCAGTTCCGATTAAAATTTCGATTTCTATTCCAATTCCTATTAAGATACCATTTTCGATTTAGATTCCTTTTTCGATTTTTATTCCTATTTCTATTCCGATTCCTATTCTGATTTCGATTCCTATTCCGATTTCTATTACAATTACTATTCCAATTCCGATTTCGCTTCCAATTTCGATACAAATTCCTATTCCGATGCCTATTACCGATTCCTATTCCCTATTTCATTCCAACTCCTGATTCCAATACAATTCCAATTCCATACCTTGAATGCAAATATTGGAATAATAAATCACTACCCGTATAGCGAAGTTATATATCTCATTTTACGCCTATAGTAGCTTATCTTCATTCAACGTTAGTCCTAAGTCTGATAGTGTTCGTTAGGTTTTCGGTGGTCAATGTTGGTTAGGTTGGTTAGGTTAGGTTAGGTTTAGTTAGTCGAGGTTAGGTAGTAATTTTTTACTGGTATCCTACTTTTTATTATTGGAAATGGTACAAATTTTCTGGGGCTCACTAATCCATTTATGTTCCGAAAGTGTATTTATATTTTATACATGATTATAATATATAATACTAAAGTTATCGGGCTGCATGATCCAGAACTGTGGAGGTCGCGATGATTTTGGCACAACCCAATTCGACCTAAAACCGGAATATTCCATTCTGGAGGAATGCGGGATCAGAGCTAAAACCCGGATACGGAAACCGGATCCGAAGCTAGAGCCGGTGATTAGACCTGGTAGCCGGATTTCGATGTCCAGAGCTAGAACCTAGAATCTGGAGTAGAGCCCTGGAGTTAGACCTGGAACGGATTCGGATCAAGCTAGAACCGATACGGGACATCCGTATTCCGGAGCTAAAGCCGGATTCGGAGCCGGAGCTATGACCTGGAGCCGAATCTTTACCGCGGAAATTAAAAATATAAAAATCAGAGCTAATGTCAGGGCACTAACTTTGGATACTTTTATACATTTGTATAGATTCAATCATATATATATAATAATAGTATTATATAATATTATATATATATATATATATATATAGTATATATATATATATATATATATAATATATTATATATATATATATTATATATATATATATATATACTATATATAGTATATATAATATTGAATATATAAATATATCATATATATTATTATATATATATATATTATATATATATAATTATATAATATATATTATATATATATATATATATATATATATATATATATATATATATATATATATATATATATATGTTATGTGTGTTGTGTGTGTGTAGTGTGTGTAAGTAAAGTGCAACGCCATGAATATTTAACATTTATGTTGGCACTCTGGAGGTCATTGGATGTATTTGCATTGTATACATATCGGAGAATCAATATCAATTTAAATACGGAGAACAAAACATAAATTATGTATTTAGTTTGCTTCCTTTTTTTTTATTTTTTATTTTTTAATTTAAATTCTGCTGATGAATCGAAATGGAAATTGCTAATTAACATAAGTCCTTTCAAACAAGCTTTACCTATAATTAGTACTTTCTAATTTATTATTATTATTATTATTATTATTATTATTATTATTATTATTATTATTATTATTATTATTATTATTATTATTATTATTATTATTATTATTATTATTATTATTATTATTATTAATGTTATTATTATTACTTGTAGTACTAGTTATAGTAGTAGTAATAGTAATAATAGTTTTAGAAGTAGTTTAAGGCTAGGACATGCGGCCAATCTAAGAGCTGACGATACCTTTATTTTGCATTACATTGTTTCAGAGAGTATACTTGACTTATGAAGGGGCACATAGAATCCCTCGGGGCTGACAAAGAACTATATTTCAGGTCACCCAGAGTTCAAAACTAGAACCTCCGCTCAAACCGAGAGCTAGTGATAGTTTTGTTTTGTTCCTGAAGCAGATCTCTAATTATGAAGGGCATTTGGAATCCCAACTGGCTCACAAAGAACTGTCCTTCAAGCCATCACAAGTTTAAAGCTACGTTAAACTTGATACTTTTCATTTTATTTTTTATATTGTTTTGTTTTTAAGACGTCACTTTTGAAGGGGCCACTCCTGGCAGACAAAGAACTACCTTACAGACCATCACGAGTTCAAAGCTAGGACAGATGATCAATCTGAAAGAAGTTTTGATGTTTTTATTTCATTTTGTTTGATTTGTTTTTTAAGAGTGAAACTCATCAACTAAGGAAATATACCATCCCTCCAAGCAGATAAGAGACTGCAAAGGCCATTACTGGTTCAGAACTAAGATTTATGGTTAGTTCAAAAGCTCAAGATGCTCCTTGCACAATAGTAGTTTTAATGAGACATCCTCGACAGGCCCATGTGGCCTTTTATTGTCTCTATGCTTTTAATGTTTTAATGTTTAGACTAAACATTCTATTTGTTTTGCAATTTTGATCTTCTAGGCGAAGTTAAATATATTTAGGTAATTTTAATTTTCTAGGCGAAGTTAAATACATTTAGGCTTAAGTCTATTAAGGTCAAATAAAATTTAAAAAATACAGTTAAATTTTTTTTCCATATACCTCAATTTCGACCAATCAAATGCGAGTAGAGCAAGTTGTTCATTTTGTTTTTCTATTAATGAATGCTGCGGGTTGTTTACATTGTCCTTATTTTCAAAATATTTTTAATATTTTTTTAATATTTTAATATTTTATGGAATCTAGATTAAAAAAAACCAATAATCTTTTCTCATCTTTAAAAAGATAATAATAATAAATAAAGCAAAATTTTAATAAACAAAGATGAAAAATGACTTACAACTACACGTACTAATATTTCATCATAATTATAAATATAAATAAGCAAAATTCGCGCGACATCTGTCGGAAATATTCCGAAATAATTAAGTCTCATTTGAAAAACACTTGAGTTTTTCTTTTTCTTTTTTCTTTTTTTTTTCGTTCTAATTCGTGCGTTTGTTATCAAATTTACTTGTCCGATTCCCATACTTTAATTACGGGCCTTAATTACGGGCCTTAATTACGGGCCTAATTTAAAAAGAATGGAAAGAGAAATTTGAAATTATTCTTCATTCTCAAATACGTAATTATAACGTAAACAAATTATTTCTGACAAGAAGTGACAAATTAAAACAAAATCTTATTAAAAATTCATTTCTTACTTATAATCATTGTCACACTTTTCTTCTTCGATTTCTTTTTCTATTTCTTTTTTATTTTACTTATTTTCTCTAATTCTATTTCTTTTTTCTCTTTTTTTTCTTATTTCTTTTTTCTTTTTTATTTTTCTCTCATTTATTAAAAATTCATTTCTTACTTATAGTCATTGTTATACTCTACTTGTTCTATTTCTTTTTCTTTTTTATTTATTTTCTCTTATTCTATTTATTTTTTATCTTTTTTTCTTATTTTTTTCCTTTTTTATTTTTCTTTTCTTTCATTTATTAAAAATTAATGTATTACTTATAGTGATTGTCACAGTCTTATTTTTACTTTTCTTTTTCTAATTTTCTATTTATATTTCTTTTCTATTTTTCTACCATTTTTTAATTTATATTTTTATTTTCTTTTTCATTTATTAAAAATGAATTTCTTACTTATAGCCATTGTCACCGTCTTTTTATATTTCTTTTTCTTTTCATATTTTATTTATTTTTTGTTCTTTTCTCTTTT
>JABUQX010026990.1:30000-40000 GCA_015478945.1 Trachelipus rathkii
TATATATACATTATATATATATATATAAAGAAACTACACACACGTATAATATCTAACTATATATATCTATACATGACTTGTATGTTTTAAGACTCCGTCAGTTTTTGATTTTTTTTTTGTTTTTTTTTCATATATTTTCTAGTATATGATCCTAACCAGTCAATTTAAGGGGTGACGGACATGATTCAAAAATATATGAGGACCAGGTTGGTTTTACGACCTCCGTCAGCTTTTCAATTTTTTTTTTTTCTTTTTAACTGAAAGAATACCCAAGGTAAACCGCAAAGATGGCAGGAGTCGGGCGTCTTCTCGGCCTTCCGGGGAACGACAGGGTAGGACTTATTTCCCCCCCTCGGGAGGGTCTCCGGGAACCCCGCTCTTTGGTAATTTGGGTGTCGCGGGGTTCCTCCGCCCTTCCCGGGGTATGGAAACGTCCCCCCCTCTTCCCCCGTCGGCTCGAGCCCCCTAATTTTTGTTTAATAGGCTATAGCTATTTGTTGTTAATTTTTTTTTTACTTTTTGGAATAATCATTACATTATCCAGTACCAATATGAACATGGTTTTTTCTGTAAAGTGTTGTACTTTCGAGATATTTTATCGAGCTTTATAAAATATTTTTTTGCTTTTTTTTGTTTTTTAGACTTTCGTAATAGAATTATACTCTAATTTCAATATCTAACTGGTTTATATTTAAGTGTCGTACTTTCGAGATATTTCATTTTAAATCATTTATTGATAAAATGTGATTTTAAATAAATAATTCAAAAATATTTCAAACTTTTGAATATGTCCATCACCCCTGAAATTCATTGTTAGTATTACATACTATACCAATATATTAAAAAAAAACAAAAAAAAAATTAAAAACTGACGGAGCTCTTAAAACATAACAGGGCCTATATATATATATATATATATAATATATATATATAATATATTATATATATATATTATATATATATATTATAATATATATATAATATATAATATATTATATATATATATATATATATATCAGAGCTGGGCGCGCCGTATAACTTTTTGAGGGCGCCTGACGGCCTATGCGCCTATGCGCCGACCTAGGTGCGCTAGCGCCTATGCGGGCCTATAGTTATTGGTCACATCAATGGCCTAGCGCCTATGCGCCTTGCGCCATTTGCGCCATACACTTTTCGCCGGAATGGTGATCAGCCTCGTCTAAATTTTATTATGCAAAGTAAACATTTAGTGGGCGATAAACCTAAAAGCACTTGGCTTTTATACGAACGAAATTCAACACACTTTTATAACTTTTGTAAATCTAAACACCGTACCCAACTATATCTATTACGTCCTTTTTCCTCCTCCATGTCCTTGTGACTCATGTTTTCCCCCAGGAGGTTCAGCTCGAGCGCTGCGAAGTTTGAAACTCTTCAGAGCATAGTTTGCCATTTATCTGTAGTCAAAGAATATTTTTTTTTTTTTTATTTTTTTTTTTTTTTTTACTTTCTTTACTTTTTGGACTTTCTTGTTCTACTCTACTCAATTTCTTCTTTTTCTAATTTTCTATCTCGAGTTTGACAACACGTTTAATAACTTCCACGTTCAATAACTCATACAGAGTCACCAATACGCACCACTCTTATATATCCCAATATATATAATAAGTACTATATAATATATATAATTATAATATATACAATACTAGTATATATATAAATATATACATAAGCTGTGTACACATAACATAACTCATATATATTAGTTATATAATATTATATATATATATATAGTTCTATAACCACTGGTTTTATACAGAATGAACAAGTTGGCCAAGCTCCAAGTCTAACTTTCTTAAGGACTTTTTTAAAAATGCTTTTGTTCCTGTTACATCAGATATAATGTTCTCTTGCTATAGCGCGCACAGAATTGGCTGTGCGCCTTTGGCTTAGTCGCCTTCTCTTTAAAAAAATTGATATGCGCCTATGCGCCTTTTGCGCCTACGGGATGATAAGTGCGCCAAGGCCATAGGCGCATAGGCGCAACTTGGTGGCGCAACGCCCAGGTCTGAGTATATACTATATATATATAATATAATAACTGATATATATATACTAATACTATATAATTATATATATGTCAGAGATGTGTTCTTTGGAAACCATCCGATGACACTCTCTACTTTTGCAGGTTATCATGAATAAAAGTCTTGCCTTTTACTCGTTTATTTTAGGAAGCATTTAAGACCTCGGAACATAAATTCAACAACCTAGGATCCAATCCAATGGACCCCAACACACAAACCTGTTTTAAATAAAGAATTTCGAAATAAATGAAATGTCCCCACAAATTACAGTACAATAATGCGGAGTTAAAATCATGTATCAAAACTTTACAAAATTAAGAAATTGAATATATTTATAAAAGTAATATAATAAAATATATATATATCATTGAAAAATTGTTGCACTCATTACAAAGTAACTTCAATATAATAATTAATATAATAATTAATTTAATATATAACACCAATTAAAACCACAATATGTTTATTATAAAAATGAATGAAAATATAGAAATATTTCAAATGACCCATTTTCACTTATCATATCCTCAATTAAATTTTGGATCACCGCAGTGATGTTACAAATAATATGTACTAAATTAGAATGCCAATTTACCTTCACTAAATTTCAAGTAGAATCTTATGCAGCCGTTAGTAGGAGTAATGCACCCGCTTAAATAAATATACTGCCTGTTTTTATATTTAAAAAGAAAAATAACATTAAATAAAAGTATGTGAAATGGTAAAAAAGAATGCATGCACAAACTATATATATATATCGATATTATCAGATTATATACATTATAGCCATCCTTGAACAGAATGTACATAACAATGTTTTATATAGATACACAAGGGTTGGGTAGATAAAAGTAACTTTGGGAGAATATATTTTTTCTTGCTTCAAGCAAAAGACGCACTCTACTTTCACTCTATCCTTTCGTATCCTTTTATAAGAACAAACGCTTGGCTTGGCTTTAGCAAGACGAATGAAGTAGCTTCACTAAGATTTTGTGAGCCAACCTCGATCCTTTCCTATCGTGAGGGAATGGAAAATGCAAGGGGGAGTTTTGTTATGCAAAGTTAGCACGATCTATTTAGTCAAAGAACGTTCGAGAATGAAATTGTTTTGGTTTTGTACGAAGCTAACAAAACAAGGTTATCGTCTTGTGAGAGAATTTTAAATCTTAGTGGAAGAGTCTTTTAAGGCATATATGCATTGTGTATGCAGTTACTAAGCGAGGTTTGTTTGTTCGAATGAAAATGTTTTCTTGTATGATTCAGAATTGAAATCGTGGGAGCGAGTAGAGGAATGTGGTCTGTTGAAACTTGTAGAGATTTTATAAACATATTGCCACACATGTTGATTTCGAAAATATTGTTTTGTATTCAAAACTAAACTCCGATAAAGGACCCCCCTTTAAGAAAGGAATCTTTATCTGAAAGATTTGAATAAATCAACATGGGTGTGCATTCTGTTTAAAGAAGAGCACATATCTTGCATCCATCGAGATGGTAGTCTCGCATCTCCAGGATGAAGGGCATGGTTGAGTTTACAGATTCTGGAACATGAAGAAAACTGTCCAGAAGAGTTACATGCTAAACTCTGATAGATTTAAAACAAGGTAGGAAAACAAGACAAGTCTGGTGTCTGAGGTATAATATTTTCGGATATGTAGTGTAGATCTAAAAATTTGGTAAGTGGGTACCAGTGGTGCACGGTAGTCCGAAACTATTTCTTATTCCCTACGGTCATTTTTAAAACGCTTTTCTTTCTTAAGATGTTGAAAGAGTTTTTTAAACTATTTTATTAGAGGCGGTTTTAATTGTTAGTTTACGTTGCTTTGGCCTAATTTAAAATTAATCATGTAAATTAAAGCAAGGTTAATAATGTTAATATCGCGAAATTGATATCAACTAAAAAAATTGAAGCAAGTGTTAATAATGTTAATATCGCGAAATTGATATCAACTACTAAAAAGAAAATATTAGATCAATACTTAATAAAACAAAGTTAGTTCTCTAATAATAAAATGGTCGCCAGATTAATCAAATGATCAGATAGACTTTAAGATTAATCAAAACAAGACGGTAAACATTAAAGTTAATGGTTAGTTAAAACAAAGCGGTTACTGACTTAATCGTAAGTTCGTAGCAGTGAATGCTAAGAATATTTCTTCTAAAAATTAAGGAAATTAAAACTAACTTGAAAAAAAAATGAAACTAAAAACTTCTTAAAAATACTAAAAAATGAAGCTAAAAACTTCTTCTTAAACGTAAGACTATTTTCGGAAAAAATCTTAAAAATACTAAGTTACATTACTTTTAAGACTATTCATCTATTTTAGACTAAACTTACTAAAATCTGCCTTACTCATATGTTATTAGGATGTACTTTATGCGCCGGCGGCAACCTTTGTTTCTTACATCATTTTTCCGGAGCACCCACACAAAAATGCTCACTACGTCAGCCAAACAGGTTTTTAAATATAGCCACCATTCTATATATTTTCCCCTTAGCCAACTGGCAAGAAACTCTTGATTTTTGCCTAAACACAACTTGAAATAGCTTCACCAACGGCGGTAGCTAACCTGAAGTACATCTTTAAAATTGTGCTTAAAACAAATAAGTAAGCAATGTACAATATAAAACAACTATATACTAAACCAGTAGACTTATATCCTTATTATTATTATTTATTTATATTTTTTTTTTCTATAAAATAAAAAAAAAAGTTTTTTATTTTTTTATTTTTTATCCTATTTTTTATTTTTTAAAAAATGGTTGTTCCCCCCTCTGAGCGAAACACATTTATGCAAAAAAAATAAAAAAAATAAGCGCGATTATAACTATGAAGCTAATGCGGACTAATCTTAGTAATATATACAAAACTTATGCTTTAAGTTCAAAACTAAATGCTTTTCGTTTCTTCCTTCGATGCTCAAAAGAAATTAAACGTTTGGCAAAAGTTCTCTCAATGGTAAAGACTAGGTTATTTTAAGATTAAATTTGATATTTTAAAATATCAAGAGAGCAAAAAAAAAACGTGTTTCCAAATCTGGAAAGATTCTTATATTTATATAAAACGTGTTCATCGGAACATCTTTGAAAGCTACTCTAAAAAATAGATACAAAAATCAAAAAAAAATGTTATCATCAAAAATCTGTTCACTGGACATCTTTTAAATCAACGCTGTAGGAAAATAACGGTATAAATTCCTTATCTATCTGCTTTAGGAGAGGCTGTCTCAATCGTTTGAGTCTCCTTTTACGAAGTTTATGAAATAAACTGTTTTTTAAAACCTTTGCTTTTTAAAATTTATATTAAAAAATTAAAAGAATGCAACGTAATCAACGACTGGCTTGGTTACTCTAGGATACTTCAGGAAAAACACAGGGGAAAACATCATCCCAAAAACTGGTAACTTCCTTTAAAAGGACCTAACTCTGGCTACATTCGCAACGTAATCAACGACTGGCTTGGTTGCTCTAGGATACTTCAGGAAAAAACGCAGGGGAAAACATCATCCCAAAAACTGGTAACTTCCTTTAAAAGGACCTAACTTTCAAGCGCTATTACGCAACATCAGACATGATGAGATGAAATAACTTAAGTCTTTTTAAAGAAAATTGCACATAACCAAAACTATATTCCAATTTCAGCTATCTAAGATGTATTACGCAAGTCTTTTTACGAAGGATTGCATTCAACAGAGCTATGATTTACTTTTAGTTATCGGTTCCCTCTTCAATTCAATAATAAAAATAAAAAAAAACGATATGTGCCGCTCGAAACGGGCTTCCTGTTGCTTCCGACAGTTTCGGAGCAAAACCTAAACCTTTATCTAAAAACTGACCGAAAATCATATAAAAACTATTTTAATGCAGTGTTTTTTTTTTTTTAAAAAATGTTAATCATAAAACAGAAGACACTTAGTCTTGTTCGATTTGCCAAAACTTTCTAATAAAGACACTTTTAGTCTCGTTGACTACACATATGTTCGCAAAAAAAAACACTGCAGTCTCGTGACTGTATTTATTATATATATATAATATACATATATATATATAATATATATATATATATATATATATATATATATATATATATAAGCTGGCTTACGAGAAGAAAAGATACTTTAATCTTTAAAAAAAAAGAAACTTCTTATTTCCCCAAAAAGCTACTAAACGTTCCCCTGTATATATATATCTCGTATTATATATATATACACTGGCTTAAAACGTGAAATAAAATTTTCTAAACGGAATAAAATAGAAATGGCAATATCTATAATCTTTTCATTTCTATGTTTCTCTCTCGTTCGCTACGTTACGTTTGACCTTCAGATGTGTGTTATAAGCTTCTCTACGCATGCGCGAGTGGGTATGGGTGTGTGTGTGTGTGTCTATGCGTAACTTTTTGTCCAATCGGTCTGTGTCTGTTTGTTCAATTCTTCCTTCTCTCCCTCTCTTATTCCTTTCCACACATAATAATAATATTATATATATATATATATATATATATGAGTGAGTATTAGTACTTTACTAAAGTTTAGAGAATGGAAGGTTAATTAAGGAGAAAATGTTTAAGAAGAAAAAGAAAGTAAACACAGTTTGGAAAATCAATATTGATAAGACTTACTTCTACTCGTTATCAACTTAAAAATTAGCACTTTACACAAATTTTTTGTCAACTCTGACAATAATATACCACACTTAAAATACCCTTTAAAATTACACACTTTCCTGGAACCAAAGCTATAAAATATAAAACATCTTATCACTACATAAAAACCAATTTATGAATGATCACTCAGAAAAAATAAAAATACCTAAAATTAAAATATTTTTGACAACCTTTTTTACATAAGCATGCAAAAGAAAATATTTTAATTATAACAATTGTATTATTTATTTTTAATAGTGTTGCGCGCGCAACTTTTAAAATGTTTGTATATTTCAATGGGGGGGGGGAAGGGGTAAGAAAGATTTTTTTTTTTCTTTTCGATTTTATGGAGAACCCTTTTCTCCGCTTGGCTAGGGGCTTCCTTTGTGAAGCTGTTGTGGGAGGACCCTTTCCTCCGCTTGGCTAGGAGCTTCCTTTGTGAAGCTGTTGTGGGAGGACCCTTTCCTCCGCTTGGCTGCTTGCTGAGTAATGGGAGAGACTGTCTCTCGACCGTTGGCTGTTCAGCTGGGGAAACTCTTCCCTTTAAATTAAATTAAAAAAAATGTATTTTTTAATTAGAAAGTCTTACTTGTATACCTTGTTTCCATGTATTGGCTCCTTAGTGAAGGTTGTGGGTGGTTGTTGTTTGGGCTGGCTGTTGCGCTGTTTGCATCTGACTACTACGAAGATTCCATTCAATTCGCAAGGTTGCCAGTTTGTAGAGTGTGTTTTCTTTGGAAACCATCCGATGACACTCTCTACTTTTGCAGGTTATCATGAATAAAAGTCTTGCCTTTTACTCGTTTATTTTAGGAAGCATTTAAGACCTCGGAACATAAATTCAACAACCTAGGATCCAATCCAATGGACCCCAACACACAAACCTGTTTTAAATAAAGAATTTCGAAATAAATGAAATGTCCCCACAAATTACAGTACAATAATGCGGAGTTAAAATCATGTATCAAAACTTTACAAAATTAAGAAATTGAATATATTTATAAAAGTAATATAATAAAATATATATATATCATTGAAAAATTGTTGCACTCATTACAAAGTAACTTCAATATAATAATTAATATAATAATTAATTTAATATATAACACCAATTAAAACCACAATATGTTTATTATAAAAATGAATGAAAATATAGAAATATTTCAAATGACCCATTTTCACTTATCATATCCTCAATTAAATTTTGGATCACCGCAGTGATGTTACAAATAATATGTACTAAATTAGAATGCCAATTTACCTTCACTAAATTTCAAGTAGAATCTTATGGAGCCATGGAATATGATTTATGCACCCGCATAAATAAATATACTGCCTGTTTTTATATTTAAAAAGGAAAAATATACATTAAATAAAAGTATGTGAAATGGTAAAAAGAATGCATGCACAAACTATATATATATATATATATATATATATATATATATATATATATATCTATACAGTATGTACATACACAAATGTTTTATATAGATACACAAGGGTTGGGTAGATAAAAGTAACTTTGGGAGAATATATTTTTTCTTGCTTCAAGCAAAAGACGCACTCTACTTTCACTCTATCCTTTCGTATCCTTTTATAAGAACAAACGCTTGGCTTGGCTTTAGCAAGACGAATGAAGTAGCTTCACTAAGATTTTGTGAGCCAACCTCGATCCTTTCCTATCGTGAGGGAATGGAAAATGCAAGGGGGAGTTTTGTTTTGCAAAGTTAGCACGATCTATTTAGTCAAAGAACGTTCGAGAATGAAATTGTTTTGGTTTTGTACGAAGCTAACAAAACAAGGTTATCGTCTTGTGAGAGAATTTTAAATCTTAGTGGAAGAGTCTTTTAAGGCATATATGCATTGTGTATGCAGTTACTAAGCGAGGTTTGTTTGTTCGAATGAAAATGTTTTCTTGTATGATTCAGAATTGAAATCGTGGGAGCGAGTAGAGGAATGTGGTCTGTTGAAACTTGTAGAGATTTTATAAACATATTGCCACACATGTTGATTTCGAAAATATTGTTTTGTATCCAAAACTAAACTCCGATATATATATATATATATATATATATATATATATATATATATATATATATACTATATATCTAAAAGGTATATATATATATATATATATTATATTATATATAAAACCTTTCATTACATATTTATTTTTAAAATTTGCAGAGTTTTTCTGCTCAAATCCTTTTTCATCGTTAAAATTCGTTTATTTTAAAAATTCAAAACGCGTTTGACGTTCCGAAGCACACAAATATATGAACATACGAACTAAGGGGAAAGGAACAATGCAAATGGAAAAATCTAAGCACAAACGAACTATACTTGCTAAAAATGGTACGTACGGACGAACTATACTTAACGAAAATCCGTACCTACGAACGAACTATATTTAGCGATAATTCGTACGTATGAACGAACAATGCTTACGGCAAACAGTACATACGAACGAATATACTTAGCGAAAATTCGAACGTATGAACGAGCAATGGTTACGAAAACAGTACGCACGAACGAGCAATACCTACCAAAATTGGTATGTAAGAAAAAATAATACAAATATCCATACAAATGAACGAGCAATACTTATGAAAGTCCGTACGTATGAACGAACTAAGCTAACTATAATTCGTACGTACGAGCGAAACAATGATTATTAAATTTCTTTATTCGTACCGAGCGGCTATATCTGAACGAAAATCACTACGTACGTAAGATCAATACAAACAATAATCCGTAGGCGCATGCTAACTATGCTTATAATAATTTGTATACAATAACGAACTATACTGTTATTATACGAACCAACTATTATACGATTATTCCGTATGTACGATAAGTAAAGTAACTAAAATTACGCACGAAGAGGCGAACTATACTTAAATATAACTATATGTGCAAAAGACTATACGTAGCAATAATTATACGAGCCGAGCGAACAATTTTATTTCGTGTATACGAACGAACAATACTTTCATTATAATGCTGTACGTAAATACGTGTTAATATTTAGCAATAAATCCATTGTATGAATGAACCGATTCATTTATATCTATTGTAATTTTTAGAGTAAATTTGAATTCTTATGCAATTTGTTTTAATTCTTAAATTTTAAAAACAAAATTACAATGCATTGTTTAAATTCACAAAAAAGGAGAAATAAAATGTTCACGTTAATTGCTCGGGGACGGTCATTAGTTTGCATTTTTATTGCGATAGTTGGAAACTTTAACAAATTTCGGTTGCCAAGACTGATTTAATAATTGC
>JABUQX010026990.1:57500-63682 GCA_015478945.1 Trachelipus rathkii
TTAACATTATGTTTTTTATTTTGTTTTAATACTTTTTATTTATTTTTATTATTATTTTTATTTATTTTTATTATTATTTTTATTATTTTTATTATTTTATTTTTATTATTTTTATTATACTTAGTGTTATTTACTTCATGCCTATTGTTATTATTATTTAGAACACACATACACAACACACACACACACACTTACATCGACACACATACACATTCACTATGACACTTATACACATTACACTTATACACACATTCAATATGACACTTATACACACATTCACTATGACACTTACATTTACCCATAGACACTTACATTTACACTTATACACATGCGGTCACACACACACACTTACACTTATACACACATTCACTATGACACTTACATTTATCCATAGACACTTACATTTACACTTACACTCACACACACAGATTTACTTAACTCACACCAGATTTACTTACAACTCACACACAGATTTAACTTACACACACAGATTTACTACAACCCCCAACAGATTTACACACACAACCACACACACACACACCCACGCACACTCACTTACACATATAACGTATAATTTATTAAAACATTTTATGTTTTAATTAAACACGTACATTTATATTACTCATTCAAATATAACTAAAATTATTTCAAAGTTTCTTAAAACTTCTATAATAAATCAATCATTATCTTTGAACAAAGAATTTATTATTAACTGTTAATACTTTTTGTTTATAAATTTTATAACTTTCAAGTTTTAAAATAACTTTTACTAAAATTTTATGAAATTTTATTAAAAACATATATTTTACGTACCTTAAAGCAATAAATCAGTAAATCAGTAAGGCCAGCTCCTAGCACCCTCTACATCAAGCTATGCCACGTTTTGTTCTATTGACTTACTGCTTTACATCATCTTTAGCCATGTAATAAGTATAAAAATAACAAAATAAGTTCTTCTCTGCTAACATAACATGTATTTTATTAAAATCATTCTAAGTTTTTATTTAAAAATAACAATTATTCACTTACATTTATATTATTCACTCGATGTTAACTAAAAATATTTCAAAGTTTTTTAAATAATTCGGATTTTCTTTATTATTATATTATAATATTATCTATGTACATTGACAATCCATCACGAGAAAACACAACAACCCGCACTCCTTACAGATACGAAACTGACCTCTCTCTGTAAAATGTGTTGAAATAACTACTTTAGGCCTAAATTTAGGATAATCCTTTTTGTAACCCGGGGAAGTTTTAGTCATAATCCCAGGTAAAAAATTATTTCAACTGACCTTTTTCTGTAAAAATGTGGTGCAATAAACTACGTTAAGGCCTAAATTTTAGGCCTAAATTTAGGATAAGCTTTTTTGTAGACGGGCTAATTTAATCCTAATACCAGGTCAAAAGGTAATTCCAGTATAGACAAGAATCATTGTTATTATTATTTTTATAAATATATTTCAAACTGAAACATGCTGGATCGGTAAGATCCTTTAAGCAGGTAAAAAGGAAATGTTTTCCTTACTTGTGATTGGTCTGGGGTAATCCTTATCTCTATATGACCTCGTATGTGATTGGTCGAGAATTATTTTATCGTCTTTTGAAAATTAACTTTGTTCTTTAAACTTGTATTTGAGCAGGTGTGTGTTTTATTATCTTTTAGACTTAGACCCAAACTCATTTTAAAATCAATAGTCATTTTAGCTGTTAGCGGTGCACAAGTTATCTGATTTGTATTAAAAGTGTTTAATTTTTACTAAGTGTATAATCATATTTATAATAAAAACTTACATTGAGGAATAATTTTAATTTCACTAGAATAGATAATAATTAATTCACTAGTTCATAAGCTAACCAGGGCTCAGCATGAGCCCCACCCGCAAAGGCAGCCAACCCCCACCCGCCGCGTGCGCCCGCAGGCGCAATATTTCCGCGTCCCCGCCCGCCGCGTGCGCCCGCAGGCGCAATATTTCCGCGTACTCGCCCGCCGCGTGCGCCCGCAGGCGCAATATTTCCGCGTTCCCGATATATATATATATATATATATATATATATAATATATATATATATATATATATATATATATATATATATATACTATATATATAATATATATATATATATATATGATATATATATAATATAATTGTGTGTGCGACGTGAAGTATCTATTGCGTGAAGCGTAAGTGTCTATGTTGTACGTTGCGTATGTGTGAATAAGAAGGATATAAGTGGTATCCGTGTGTATAAGTGTAACGTGTATAAGTGTCTATGGTAAGTGTAACTGCTTATAAGATGAATCATCAATATAGATGGTATCAAAGATGACGCCATCAAAGATGAGTCATCAAAGATGAACCAACAAAGCTGAGGAATCAAAGCAAAGTTATTAAAGTTGAGGCATCAAAGCTGAGGCATCAAAAGCTGAGGCATCAAAGTTGAAGGCATCAAAAGCTGAGGCATCAAAGTGAGGGATCAAAACGAGGCATCAAGTTTGAGGCCAGACCAAAACTGAGGCATCAAAGTGAGGCATCAAAATATCGAGTGGGTGGGTGCGTATGTGTAAGTGTGTATGTGTGTGTGTGTGTGTGTGTGTGTGTGTGTGTGTGTGTGTGTGTGTGTGTATGTGTGTTCTAAATAATAATAACAATAGGCATGAAGTAAATAACACTAAGTATAATAAAAATAAAATGTTTTAATAAATTATACGTTATATGTGTAAGTGAGTGTGCGTGTGGGTGTTGTGTGTGTGTGTGTGTGTGTGTGTGTGTGTGGTGGGTGTAATGTGTGTTTCTAAAATAATAATAACAAATAGGCATGATAATATAAAACAAAATGAAAAATAATTTGTTTTACAAAACCATGTCATTATATGTGTATAGTGAGTGTGTGTGCCGTGGTACGTGTGTGAGGGTGTTGGTGTGTGTGTATGGTGTTCTAATAATAATTTCCGCGAAGGGAATTATTGCGCCTGCGGGCGCACGCGGCGGGGCGAGTACGCGGAAACTATTGCGCCTGCGGGCGCACCCGGCGTGGCGGGGAACGCGGAAATATTGCGCCCTGGCGGGCCGCACGCGGCGGCGGGGTTGGCTGCACCCTTTGCGGTGGGCTCATGCTGAGCCCCTGGTGGTAGCTTATGAAACTATGAATTAATTATTTCTATTCCTAGTGAATTACAATAACTTAATTCCTCAATGTAAAGTATTTATATAAATAATGATATACACTTAGTAAAAATAAAACACTTTTAATACAAATCAAATAACTTGTGCACCGCTTAACAGCTAAAATGACTATGATTTTAAAATGAATTTGGGTCTAAAAGATAATAAAACACACACCTGCTCAAATACAAGTTTAAAGAACAAAGTTAATTTTCAAAAGACAATAAAATAATTCTCGACCAATCACATACGAGGTCATATAGAGATAAGGATTACCCCGACCAATCAAAAGTAAGGAAAACATTTCCTTTTTACCTGCTTAAAAGATCTTACCGATCCAGTATGTTTCAGTTTGAAATATATTTATAAAAATAATAATCAACAAGATTCTTGTCTATACGGGATTACTTTTGACCTGGTATTAGGCTTAAATCAGCCGGGGATACAAAAGGCTTATCCTAAATTAGGCCTAAATTTAGGCCTAAGTAGTTATTGCACCACATTTACAGAAAAAGGTCAGTTTGAAAATATATTTTGACCTGGAAATTAGGCTTAAACATCGCCCGGGGTTACAAAAAAGGATTATCCTTGAAAATTTAGAACCTAAAGTAGTTTATTCAAACACATTTTACAAGAGAGGTCAGTTCGTTATCCTGAAGGAGTGCCGGGTTGTTGTGTTTTCTCGTGATGGATTGTAAATGTACATAGATAATAATAATAATAATAATAAGCCAAACACGAAAACATTTAAAATAACTTTTAAAAATTTTATGAATATTTTATTAAAAACTTATATGTAAGTGAATAATTGTTATTTTTAAATAAAACTTAGAATGATTTTAATAAAATACATGTTATGTTAGCAGAGAAGAACTTATTTTGTTATTTTATACTTATTACATGGCTAAAGATGATGTAAAGCAGTAAGTCAATAGAACAAAACGTGGCATAGCTTGATGTAGAGGGGTGCTAGGGGCTGGCCTTACTGATTTACTGATTTATTGCTTTAAGGTACGTAAAATATATGTTTTTAATAAAATTTCATAAAATTTTAGTAAAAGTTATTTTAAAACTTGATAGTTATAAAATTTATAAACAAAAAGTATTAACAGTTAATAATAAATTCTTTGTTCAAAGATAATGATTGATTTATTATAGAAGTTTTAAGAAACTTTGAAATAATTTTAGTTATATTTGAATGAGTAATATAAATGTACGTGTTTAATTAAAACATAAAATGTTTTAATAAATTATACGTTATATGTGTAAGTGAGTGTGCGTGGGTGTGTGTGTGTGTGTGTGTGTGTGTGTAAATCTGTGTGCGAGTGTAAGTAAATCTGTGTGTGTAAGTAAATCTGTGTGTGAGTGTAAGTAAATCTGTGTGAGTGTAAGTAAATCTGTGTGTGTGAGTGTAAGTGTAAATGTAAGTGTCTATGGATAAATGTAAGTGTCATAGTGAATGTGTGTATAAGTGTCATAGTGAATGTGTGTATGACCGCATGTGTATAAGTGTAAATGTAAGTGTCTATGGGTAAATGTAAGTGTCATAGTGAATGTGTGTATAAGTGTCATAGTGAATGTGTGTATAAGTGTAAGTGTGTATAAGTGTCATAGTGAATGTGTGTATAAGTGTAAGTGTGTGTGTGTGTGTGTGTGTGTGTGTGTGTGTGTGTGTGTGTGTGTGTGAATAGGCATGAAGTAAATAACACTAAGTATAATAAAAAAAAAAAAAAAAAAAATAAAAAAAAATAAAAATAATAATAAAAATAAATAAAAATAATAATAAAATAAATAAAAAGTATTAAAACAAAATAAAAAACATAATGTTAATAAATATATGAGTTAAAGCAGTAAAGCAGAAAGTTAAAACAGTAAAGCAGAAAGTTAAAGCAGTAAAGCAGAAAGTTAAAGCAGTAAAACATGAGTTAAAGCAGTAAAACATGAGTTAAAGCAGTAAAGCAGTAAAACAAAAGCATACTAATCCCCCCTAGGTGTTAGGTAACACCTCTATTGATTTACTGATTTACTGCTTTTAGAGGTATGTAATGTTAATGAATATGTGAGTTAAAACCAAAGTAAAACATATGAGTTAACAGTAAAACATGAGTTTAAAGCAGTAAATGCAAGTAAAACAAAAGCCATACTAATCCCCCCTAGGTTGTTAGGTAACACCTCTATTGATTTACTGATTTACTGCTTTAAGGTATGTAATGTTAATAAATATTATGAGTTAAAGCAGTAAAAAATATGAGTTAAAGACAGTAAAACATATGAGTTAAGCAGTAAAACATTGTTAAAGCACGTAAAGCAGTAAAAACAAAGCATACAATCCCCCATAGGTTGTTAGGTACACCTCTATTGATTTACTGATTTTTACTGATTTAAAGGTATTATGTTAATGTTTTTAATAAAATTTCGTACAGTTGTAGTAACAATAAAAATGTTTATTTATCAGACTGTCTGGTTTTTGCTTCACTTCTGCTTTAATTTAATTAAAAGTATTAAGTAAAAAGTAAAAGAATAAATAATGTTAATAAATATATGTGTTAAATAATAGGTCTTGTAATGAGTTACAGTTTTAGTTTCGCGAAAAATGTTTTTAATAAAAAATGTTAGTTGAAATAAAATGATGGACTCATAGTATCATTTTGAAAAGAAATTCTTTTGAATGTTTAAAGTATGATAAAAATGGAATGACTTATAGTATATATATTTTTCATCTCGCGGCCGGGTCGCCCTGCGGGAGCGGGCTCTCATCCTTCGGGGAGAGATATGCTGCGTCCTGCGGGCAGCTTATAAATAGGGGTAGACATTATATAACCTCTGTTCTAAGGCTCGGTGGGAACCATGCAAAGATGATCCATCAAGATGAATCATCCAATATGGTGGGTTCAAACGATGACTTCATTCAGAGATGAGTCATCAAGATGAACTTCCAAAGTTGAGTGCAATCCAAACCTATAAGGTTCAAAAGCTACCAAGACCAAATTGCAACATGAATACAATTAC
>JABUQX010026991.1:0-2500 GCA_015478945.1 Trachelipus rathkii
ATATTGGTACTACCGAATATAGATTCGCAAAAAATTTGAATTCAAAAGATTCAATCTCCATAAGTGAGACAACACCCACAAAAATGTATAAAGATAAGAAAAAAAAAGTGTATAATTGATAAGGAAAGAGATGCAAAATTGTGTTTGACCTTTTTTTTTTTTGACACAAAGAAATTTAAAAGGAATTAAAAAAGAAATTAAAAATAAAGTCCAAAATTGTTTTCCTCCCTTCAATGGTCTCTGAAAATAGAAATAGAAAAACCATACTAAAAACCACTGAAAGTTATCTTACAAATTTTAGAATTACTTTTATTCTCTCTCTCTCTCTCTCTCTCTCTCTCTCTCTCTCTCTCTCTCTCTCTCTCTCTCTCTCTCTCTCTCTCTCTCTCTCTCTCTCTCTCTCTCTCTCTCTCTCTCTCTCTCTCTCTCTCTCTCTCTCTCTCTCTCTCTCTCTCATTCAATCTCTTCTCTTACCCTTTTATAGATTTTTTTTATTATTTCATGTATATGCTCAAAACCAAATTGCAATCGGGAATTTTATTCCAGAACTGATTTTTGTGTTCAAGCACATGAATTAATCTTAGGCAAAAATTCAATATTGGGTATTGTGTCTGAAGGGAGAAAAAATTGACACTATTGGAATGCTATTTCTGGTTGAACTGAAGGGAAAACCTGCTATATATACTGTATTAATAATATATATATATATAATAATATATGTATGGCAATAATAATAATAATATATATATATGCTTCATATATAATATATATGTATGTAATATGTATAATAATAATATATATCATAATATATATATCTATATATATAATAATAATATATATATATATACATATGTATATATAGTAGTAGCTTGAAAAAATAATATATATCATATCTTCTCTAAGTTGATCTAGGTTGGGATAGATCTAAGCGCATATTATGTTTTTCTTTTAAGTACTTTATTTGCTAAGTCAAACGATAGTTGTATACATTGGCCGGCAGAGAGAGTTTTCCGAGAAATGTTTGGAATCATGAATAAAAACCTGGATCATTCCTGAATCAAATCAAGTGTAGTCTGGATCCTATGTATTTCAATCTTTCAAATATATATTCATCAGTATTTACTCAAGTGTGGTTAAATTTGGATCTGAAGCCATTACTAAGAAGTGGATTGTGACTGAAATATACATATAGTCTGTTCATAAAACAAAGCAATATTATTATTAATTTTTTTTTTTTTTTTTAGATTTTCTGACATGACGAAAGTGAAAATTTCAACTTTTTTTTTATTAATCACCTGATACATGGGAAATTTCCAGAGCAGACGGAATTAATGGATGTTCTCATCTTTTGTTTAAAACATGTTTTTATACTTAATAATTATATTTTATACGAATAGAGATAAAATAATTAGGCCTCCCCAAAAAATAATTTTAAATAAGATATGAAACTTCCAATTCTATGTAATCTAAAATTTCTTATATATATGCATGAACAATAAAAAACTATAAAAATTCCAATTTGAAATTTTTCTTTTAAAAAAATGTGTCAAAAAATTAAAATTATTTTTTCCTCCTTTTCAGATTGTTTGAAGCAAGATATTCCTTTCATGCTTTGAACACACACACACACACACACACACACTTTACACACACATACACACATATATATATATATATATATATATATATATATATATATATATATAATAATATGTAATAAGAATCACATAACCTATAAAATAATAGTATGGAATTTATGCAATTAGAATATCATGGTAATATATAGTGTATTAATAATAATAATATAATAATAATAATAATATATCATAATATATAATAATAATAATAATAATAATAATAATAATAATAATAATAATAATAATAATAATAATAATAATATTAATAATAATAATAATAATAATAATAATAATAATAATAATAATAATAATAATAATAATATAATAATATGTAATAATAATAATATATATATAATAATAATAATAATAATAATAATAATAATAATAATATATATGTATATAATAATAATAATAATTATAATAATAATAATATATATTAATAATAATATTTTTTAAATATTTTCAATAATATGCATTAAAAATTTATATATTTTAATAATAATATATATAATAATAATAATAATAATAATAATAATAATATGTAATAATATATATATATATATATATATATTTCTTTTAAATATTACGCTATATATATATATATATATATATATATATATATATATATATATATGAGACCAATCTCTCTGAGGTAGATTTTTTTTTTTATGATTTTTGCACTCAAAATTTAACACTCAATTGGAATTGCAAAATAAACGACACAAAAACAACATCGAAATTGAAGATTGATGACTCGGCCAATAAAGCCTTTACCATTTTATTTCCTAAATAGAAATTAATTAAATTATGTCCATATTTTCATTTCGTAAATTTCCTTAAAATTTCCTTTCGAAAATCAAATA
>JABUQX010026991.1:7500-10000 GCA_015478945.1 Trachelipus rathkii
TTTGACATTGAAAAATGACTTAAAGTTCATCTTAAGAATGTTTGACCATACTCCGAGGGACTTAAATTCTATAGCTCATTTTTTGGTAATTCTACGATATTTACACCGAAAACCTGTGGTTTTCCCTTATTATATGCAGTATAACAGAAATGCATAAATAACTATAATCAGCCAGGATACTTTTACCTTCATCTCTTTATGAGAAAATTGAGTGCTGGCTGAATCGTCATAACGGCCGAAAAATGGTTTAGGTTGCTGAAGGCAATTTATCTTTACATCCTTTCAAAAGGATGTTGAATCTTTTAGAGGAGATATATAGAGCTTAACCACCCACTTGGATCCCTATGTTTCTGATTAGATGATGATTAATATATTTAAATAAACTTATGTTTTTAATGTAATTATCATGTTTTTAATTATGTATTTATATGACACCGTTCTTTGCCAAGAAAATTTATATGTATAAAAATGAAACTTGTTTTTACTTCCCTCGTATGTTTTCGATTTATTGACTACGTTGTTGATGTTGGGCTGTTTATTCGTCTGGTTGCTGTATGTTAAAGTATGTGTTATGTTTTATTTAACGCTTTAGCAGAAGAGGGGTAAAACTTTAACTTTGTTTTGTCTTTACCCGTTAGGTATTATGATGGTTAGGTAGGGCAAGGTAAGGTTAATGCTAATTTTTTTTTTTTTCTTAAAATATTACTATGTTAATCGTAAAATTAACCATTGATCTGTTGGATATATGTTTGAATAAAGTATGAATAGGTTAAATACGCTCTTGCCACGCTTTGCCCCGCATTGTTAGTTACTTTAACACTGGTGATTAAGTGTGGATTCTTTGTTTAATGTTAGCATGTTTATTTTCGGGTATGAAGATTGGCCATTTTGTCTTGACACATTATTATTCTTATCTGGAATGCTATGGTTGGCCTTTATTAGTGTCAAAACTTTGTCACGTTAGCAATACTTTTTTTCGATGGTCTGTCGATATTACACAAGGTTATTACACAAGGTTATGTAAGTTTTGTTAAATATTATCGTGTTAATGTAAAATTATATCATTGTAATGTTAGAGACCATGACTTGACAAAGTGTGAAGAAGTTACGTTTTTTTGGATTGTTTATGTTAGCTTATTTACTGTTGTTAAAGTGTGAAACTTTTGTTAACGTTAACCGTTTATTCTTGTTTAAGGTATGTTAGGATTTGTCGTTGTGGTTATATTCATAGTTCGATGATGCTAATAAGTATGTGCTTTATTTAATGTGAAAACTTTTGTACGTACAGCATATATTGTTTGATTTTTGTAAAGACTTTGATTTTACCATGTTATGGTTTATCCCCAAATGGATACACGAGATGTGACTCTGAAATGATCAAATAGATCGAATATCAGTAGATCAAGGAGGACAGGAGGTGGCGAGATGGGGGTTGGATTGGTGAGTTTGATTACTGATACCTGATTTTAGGGTATGTTAAAAACGTAAATTGTAGTATTTAAGTTATAAACAAAAAAAAGAATAAGAAATTTTAATTTATTTATTTATTTAATTTTTTTTTTTTCCCCTCCTTTTTAATGAGGGTTCTGAAACCATTATTTTTCGAAATCTACAGACCCATAACATATATAAAGACCCAATATTGTTGTTATGCGACTGTTTATTAACTCGGCAACCGTAGTGGTCACAGCACCGTGCCGGAGCCAACTCATCTCAGATTCCTAAGCCAATTCTTTTAAATTTACACCCTGAATCCTCTCACCAAATTTCAGCCTTCTACGAACACTTCGATTTTTTTAATGGGGTGGGTCCCCTTCGGGGGACCTTGGGGAACGTAAACACAACATCGTCCCATGACTAGGGTAATACATGCCCATCTAACACCACTCCAAATTTTATCCGATACGATAACTCTAAACTTATAATAGATATATGTAGGAGCCAAGAAGCGCGGTGGCGGTGGCGGTGCGGTGGGTGCGGTGCGTTGCGGTGCGGACTCGGAGTCCGCTGAGCAAGGCAGGCAGAAGGCGGTTAAAAAACAATCAGGAAGTGATTCCCCTTCGGGAATCACTTCTTCGACTAATAAAATGATAATAAATAACATGTGTATGTGGTATGCCGTATGTGCGCAGGCGCGCTCTCCGCGCGTGACCGTAATCTCGTCTACGACGAGATTACGTCATCACGCTCGAGCCTAACGCTATTTAGGCCTAATCTTGCTCTCTCAGCAGAAAGCAGCCACAAGGCGGAAGCGCAATATCAACGTCCACCCTCGGGGGCGACCCCCCTTTATATACAATCCTGAGACCTTGATAATTACCCTGTTTCGAGCTTAACCACCCATACAAAGATTATATTCCAAGTTTCAGACCGAATATCTCTATTCCTTCATATCAAAAAGGGTGGTGGATACCAAACTGTGCAGTCACTACTATATTGTTTGAGTGAATTTCTTTCCCTATCATCAAACGCGACTAGAAAACATTTTTTTTTTAAAAAT
>JABUQX010026992.1:7500-20000 GCA_015478945.1 Trachelipus rathkii
CAACTCAACTGATCACGAGATTGTACGCCGTTCGTTCCTCGCTAACTCCCAATCCGTCAATCAGGTTTAGTCGTGACGGAGAAGGGGTCTTCGATGTGGTAGTTCTAGAGAAATGGAGAGGAAAGGTGTGGAGGAGAAGAGGAAGATCCAGCAAGCCTTCTCTCTGCATCTCTTTATTAGGAGTCAAGAACGTCCATAACCTTCAGGGATATTAATTGTAAGACAAATTGTCTTTGCACTTTCACTATATGTTCTCGTACTTCCATTTGCAATTTAAGATGAATTTCACTTTTTATAACAGGTGTGAGAAACCCCCCTCACCCGCGGGAGAAATTTCTCCCACAGGATCGCTTGATATCGCCCGCTGGGGAAATTCTCTAAACCTTAAATCTAAATCGAAAATATTTTAATGCTTGAAAATAAACACGTTAATTGATTGAATATTTTCAACAGAATAAATTGTCATCACCAAACTTATTAGAGAGAGAGAGAGAGAGAGAGAGAGAGAGAGAGAGAGAGAGAGAAGAGAGAGAGAGAGAGGAGAGAGAGAAGAGAGAGAAGAGAGTGAGAGTGAGAGTGAGAGTGAGAGTGAGAGTGAGAGTGAGAGTGAGAGTGAGTGTGTGAGAGAGTGTGTGAGAGAGAGTGTGAGAGTGTGAGAGTGTGTGAGTGTGTGAGTGTGTGAGTTAGAGATTTGGCAAATTTGTGATTAAGTTAATGGGGAAAGGGAAGGTTGCCAGATTTGAATTTAGCAACGATTGGTGGCGTATAATAAATAAACATGCCTTTATTGCGGCCAATTAAAATTAACAATTTTTTCTCTAATGTCATTTTTTGTGATGCATTGTGATATAATTGTGTGAATTTAATAGTTTATTTTTAGTGAATAGACAGAATTAGGTCCCATACACGATTTCCATAAATTTCGTACAAAAAATTATGTTTATTGTAAATTTGTAATGATGTTTAAACGAAAAATGTTTCCAAATTCTAATGTTAAACCATTTTCTTATTTTCAAAAATAAGAATCCATGTTGAACACGGTTGAAACGTGCAAAAATTGTTAAAATTATATATATATATATATAATAATAATATATATCTATATATATATATAATATAATAATATAATATTAAATATATATATATATATAATATATATATATTATATATATATATATATATAGCTATATATTATAATATTATAATATCTATATCATATATATATATATATATATATATATATAATAAATATATAAATATATATATATATATATATATATATATATAGCTATATATTATTATATATATATATATATTAATATATATATATATATATATATAGATATATTAGATATAATAATATATTATATATATAATAATATAATATATTATATATATATAATTATATAATATTATATATGTATATATATTAGTAAATAGTTTAAAATGCATTAAATATTATATATTATATATATATATATATATATATATATATATATATATATAAATATGGCTGTTGTGATAATGAATCATTTTCATTTATTTTTAATTTTTTTTAACTGATCGTTAGGAAATAATGTACTTGTTAATTTTCAGTGATAAAACATTGCTTTTAAAGTTGCTAAATATGAAATAATAGTCTCCACAATTTTCATGTTGTAACGATTTTAAGAACGAAATTGATCAATTATAGCGAATCAATCAATTCTTCCATGAACTTATATGAAGGTTTGAAATGATCCGCAATGAAGGAAAAATTAAATAAGTTTTTTTTTTTTTAAAAAAAAAAAAAAAAAATAAAAGCTCCTGATAAAAGTTATGAAGGACTCCAAATTTCAATTAAAGCCTGTTAACCGACGGATACTTTAAAAAAATTATAACCTTATATAGACTTATGGTATACTGAAGCTATATTTTATTATTTTTTCCAGCACTCACAAATGTTCATGTGCCATGCATTCATTTACCAATAAAAATTAATACAAATGCTATTACTTAACGAGTAGAAAAAATTAAAAAATAACCATTCTTATAACACAAAAGGTCATATATATATATATTATAATAATAATATAATATATATTATATATTATATACATATATTATATAAATATATAATATATACATATATATAATATATATATATATATATAATAGATATATATAATATCTATATTATTATAATATATATAAACAGCTAGCTAAGTGAGAAATGTTTAAATAATATATATATGGAAAAACGACAGACTTTGAGATAAGGGATTTACTTGCTTTAAAATCGAAACATGAGACTAGCAACTGTGTATATCTTTTATGAAATCAAATCAACGATAACTGAGTTGGATTTACCCTACGAAAAGCTTAGTGTTGTCTTCACAGATTGTGCGCCATCTATGGTAGTACATCAGAAAGGACTTGTAGCAATTATGTGATGAGAAAACCGGGTCTTTAAAAACTTTTTTATTCTACGCTTCTTTTTTAGGGACGTGGATGGCTTAGTGGATAAAGGGCGGTAACTGTTAACTCAGCAACGCGGAGTTCCAGTGTTCGAATCCCGCTGATGAAGAGTAAAATCTTCTGTGACTCATTCATTAATTATGGGATGAGAAAACCGGGTGCTTTAAAAACTCGCTTGAAGCGTTTTTTTTGGGGACGTTGGATGGCCTAGTGGTTAGAGCATCCGGTTATTGTTAACTCAGCAACGCGGAGTTCCAATGTTCGAATCCCGCTGATGGAGAGTAAAATCTCCTGTGACTCATTCATTTAAAAACAACGATAAGAAAGAATTGAAGAACCATCAAGTGGACTCTAAAAACGTGATAGTGTTTCATTGCCTTATTCATCAAGAGCAATTATGTGCACAATCTCTAAGAATGAATGTGTTAACTTCATTAAAAATAAAGGCGTGAACAACAGACAATTTAAAACATTTGAAATCTCGAAGTGAATATGTGATTTTATATACTACTGCGAATTCGCTGACTAAGGAAAATGACTATGCTTAAGCTCTTTTATGAACTGAAAAGTGAGGTGAAACTCTTCGTGGATGTTAAAGGCAATCCCGTTATGGAATTAGAGAACCAAAAATGATATTGTGATTTGGAATTTATGGTCGATATCACTAGTTACCTAAATGATCTAAATTTGAAATTACAAGGACCAAATCAAATTAGTACCTCTCTTTTTACCAATATCAAGAGTTTTGAAACCTCGCTGCAAATGTTTGCAACTCACTGAAGAGAAATTGCATGGCACATTTTCCAACACTGAAACAGCCGAAACCAGAATCAACGGGTGAAAGTATGGCGAGAGAAGGTTACCAATATTGTCAGAGCAGTTCATAAATAGGGTTTCTAGACTTACAAAATCATGAGCGAACACGGCGAATATTTGAAACCCCTTTTGATGTGTAGCCAGATAAAGCTCCTCATTCCTTGCAACTTAAGCTAATTAAAGTACAATCTGAGTTAATTAAATTAAAGTCAGATAATACATTAAAATCAAAATTTAATAGTTTATCAATTTACTATATATGTAATTCTCAAGAATTACGGACTGAAAATTATATCATCGTTTTCAACTACTACCAATGTCAGCAATTTTTTTCCAAATTAAATTTACCAAGAATCTCTTGCCTGCTAGACTTACGTAAAATAATCTTGTAAATCAGCTAAAAATTGCATCGTCTTCAGTTCCACGAAGCATATCAGAGCTTTCCAGAGTAAAGCAAGATCAACCATCTCATTAATTAAAATTTAAAGTAAGAGTTTCATTAACTTTAAAACATTACACTTTTTGTTATCTTTAATATTTTTTGCATTTTAAATTTTAAAACATTGTCACTCACTATGTTTATATATAATAACATAATTAACATTTATTGTAACACTTTGGTGGTTAAGTTTACTTTGTATGATCACATCCATAATTATGAATTTGGAAAAGTACAGAATTAAATGCTTCAGATGTTTTTAGATAAATACAAATCGTCCTTGTTACTATAAAGATTCCCCACCTCTGTTTTAGAAACTCAGTCTCGTTTCAGTCATTATTGATGATTTGTTACAAATATAATTAGTAGAGTTCTGATTTACATATTGTGATCCAAGCTTAATGAACATTGTCGTAATAATTGTAGAAAGTGTGTTTGCGACACCTTTTTCATTTTTTTAAAACTATATATATATATATATATATAATATATATATATTACTTATATATATTATCTATAATATATTAATTATTATAAAATATATATATTATACAATTATTTTTACGAGTCATACCACCTCACTTCACCACACACACACACACACACACACACTTCCACCACATATATATATATATATATATATATATATACTCTTTATAGTATCTTATAATATATATATATATAAGTGGTATATTATATAATAATAATACTATATATATATATATATAGATTAATATAATATATATATATATTAATAAATATTATAAATATATATATTATATATATATACTAATTATATACTATATATATATATATATATATATATATATATAATCTCTCATATATCTCACATAATATCTCATATAATGTTGCGGATATCCGCATATGAGCTAAATAACTCCGGATGTATACACATTTTTTTGGGAGTCATCTAAAAGCCAATTTTCTCTCCTTAGCACAATATTGTAATATTCAAAAGTTACCAAATAACATGAAAGAAAGCTTGTTATCTCTGAAGTCTGTAACAAATAATTTAATTAGCGTTGATATTATTGCTCTTTTTTTTTAATCACTAGATCTACCCAACATTACCTAAGAAAGATAGAAAAAATTTCAAGAGCAAAAGTTAAATTATGATGCTAATAAACGCTCAAGAGATGGGATTTTATACATACAGATGATACAGCGCACATTATGGGTGAAGAAGAGTTTGGTCATTTTTAAATTATAGTCCTGAAAATAAATTAAAATATGTTAGACAGACAGTGATTGGACCATCACTGTAAATGTTATCAAAGCTACAAAACTATATGAAGAATAACTAAAAGTATGTTTGATGTGAACAACACTATTTCAGATGTTATTCCACTATCGAAATTACCATAAGTAGTGATATCTATTTCAACGTGACTGCGTAGATGTTATGAGTCATACTCTAATACTAATGATACGTTTAAAAATATTATCAAATAAAAAAGCAACACCTAGAAGTGAATTGGACGTGAAATTCAATGCTTTAAAAGCCAACGGTATGTTTACAGTAGTAACCCATCTATATCTACGGTACAAATTCAGGCTTTTTCAACGCATTCTCCATGATGTCAATAGTGAATGATATTGTGAAACTACTTTCAATGTCAGCTAGGGAAATGAAAATTGAACAGGAAGGTCACCGAAAAGCGCTTGAGACAGGGAGGGTCACAGGAAAAGCGCTTGAGACAGGGAGAGTCACAGGAAAAGCGCTTGAGAGCAGCACTAAACATAGTGTTCCAATGAACGGAGAGTTGGGGGTAGAATCTCAGAAACCTAATTTTGGGTGTAATTTTATTAATTCTCATGTGATTTATTGTACATAAAACAAAACATAACAAATGTAATTTTAAGGGCTCTGAAACAACTTTTTCGATAATTTTCTATCATATCTATTTTTTTTTTTTTTTTTTTTTTTTTGTTCTTTTTTGTTTTGTTTTTTATTATTATTACTGGAAATTGAATCCTATGCGATCGCTTCAAAATAAGCATTATTTTCCTGAAAAGAATCCCAAAGTTTTCGTCATAATTGAAAAGTTGCGATAGTTTTTTCCCCATTCACCTTGTCAATATGTAATTTTCAGTGCGTACAGGATTGGACAAGTTACACCTTTTCATGCAGATAAATTTTTTTGTATATTCACCATTTTCACCTTTGTATCTTTCTACCTTTTTATTTTTATTTTTCAAAAAGATATTTGAAACTAGACAATGGAATTCCAATCTAAAAATAATTTAGAAGATAAAAAAAAACAACAAAAACAATTGAAAAAGGTCATATGAAAAAGTTGGAAATGGGAATATCTCTTTTTCTTTTTCTACTTAACATGTCATTTTAATTGCAGATAATTGGGCGAGATCTTGGTTTTAAAGCATAATTCATCATGATTGGATAAAAAAAAATCCTAAAAGGGATTTTTTTGTCAAAAGTCAGAAATAAGGATAACTTTTTCATATTGAACCTATTTTAAACTTCATTGGAGATTTGGAAATAATTGGGCTAGTTCTTTCTTTTGACTTTTGTTTCATTAAAATCCGACTTAAAATAAAAATAAAAAGTTAGAAAAATGTCAAAAAATGTCGCCTCTTTCTTTATGTGAAATTAAATTAAATATTTAATTTAAAGTCTGCACGGGTTAACGACATTCAATTAAACTGATAATTCAAACCAGTTTGATGAGTTTTTAGAACATAAATTGACGGGCGAGCGTTTCCAAATTTGAAAGTTGATAAAATAATGAATACTTTAAAAATAATATATATATATATATATATATATATTAAGTAGCTATGAGATGCTGATATACATAATATATATATATATATATATATATATATTATATATATATATATATATATATAATATTATAATATAATATATATACTTTGTGAAATTCTCAAGTAGCTTGAGAGCATGACACTACACCACAAAAGTGGGCTTCATCTTAAAAGGAAAGGACTTTCTCCAAAATTTTTTGCTTAATATAATCTTTTTTCATGGAGCATTCATGGCTTATATATATATTATATTATTATATTAGTATATTATATAATATATATAATATATATACTATATATTAATAATATATATATATATATATATAATATCTATTTATGATATACCCTGTGGATATATATATTATATATATATATATATAATATAATATATATCCTAATATAATATATTATATACGTATATATATGATCTATATATAATATATATATGATGATATATATATAATATATATATATATATATACCGCAGTATATACATCATATAAAATATATAACTCATTATATAATATATATATATTATCTATATATATATTATATATATATAACAGTAACTGTGAAGCTAAGCGTACTGACATGATGTTGAAAAAAGGCGTTACCATATCTAACACTTTTGGTTTAGGTCCGAAAACTAGTTAAGGTTATGATAAGATTTGTTAAGTAGGCACAGATTTACTGTGTATACTTAACTAAACTTAGATCAATAACGTCTGAGTTTATTTGGGTCCCTAAACTTATTCGTAACTTATATAAAAAGTCGTAAAAATTTTTATGTGCCAAAGTTGCAGTAGTAGGGGGAAGGAAACCGGAATCAAAGATCGCCGCAGCTCTGACGTCGCTAAGCCCTACTCCTTTTATTTTTTTGTTTTTTGTTTGTTATTGTATGCTGTTGTTTGGAGTAAACGCGTAAACACACACACACACACACACACACACGACACACACACACACACACACACACACACACATTGAATGACGTCGGCAAGTTGTAAGTTTTGTTGTTGTTTGATGTTGAGCTCGCCTACACATACCTGCATATATATATATAATATATCATATATACTATTATATATATAATATCAATATACTACCCTATATATATATATATAATATATATATACCATACCACACCATATATATGATGTATAGAATATATCATATATATACTATAGGTTGTGAAAAAAAACGGTTTTTTTTATTGGTTTTTTTTTTGTTAAAAAAACAACCGCTTTTTTTTTTAAAAAGCAAAATGTTCTTTTTTGTTTTTATTGAAAATTTGACAACTCTCTTTTTATGTATATTAATGATGTTTTAAATTCAATATCCCTTCTAGCCTAAAATACTTGACTATTTATCTAATACGGATTTTATATAATATCAGTGGTATAACTATACATAGCTAGTTATATACAGTGTATATATAGTAGTAAAGTTATATATATATATATATATATTCTACTTTATATATATATAGTAAACTGATATATATATACCTATATATATATATATATATTATATATATACTGTATAAAAAAAAGGGATGGTTACAGGTGGTTTTGGGGTGGCAGTGGAGAATAATGAGAATCGGTAGAAGGTTGACTCTGATTCTGTGAGGAGACGAGGTATGTGTGTAAGTAATACTTTCTTTAAACACAAGATATCCATAAGTATACTAGATTGGTGGTTTTGAGATGGTATCGGAAGTGAAAAGTATATAATTGATTTTGTGTGGGTGAAGAAGGAAATGTTGAAAAATGTGTCGTTGGATGTTAATTCAGTGAGGTGTTTAGAAATGGGAATTATCGGATTCATTATGTTGTGTCTATGTAAAATTAAGTTAGTTGGGGGATGGATGGAGAGAAAGGTGATATGGAAGGAAGAGGGGTAAATTAAGAGTGAGAAGTTTTCAGTGAACAAGGTAATAAGGTTAAGTTATTAAGTAAACGCTCGCAAGTAAACTCAGTTGAATGTGAACTAAGCTGCAAACCTAAATAAATTCTGGAAGCAATTGTTCAGCAAGTGCAAACAGAAGGTATGTGGGTGTGCTAAATGCTAGGATAAGAATGTCAACAATGAGTGGTGGAATGAAGAGGTGATGCAAGCGGTTAAAAGATAAAAAAAAGCGTGTTGAATGTACTTAAAGCAAATGATGGTTTCAAATTTCAAATTGCGGAATTAAATAAGGAGGAAAAAAAGAAATGCTAAAAGATGCATACTAAGAGAAAAGAAGAGGTACATGAACAGTTTGGAAGGAAGGGAGAATGGGGAAGTACAGGAATAGGGAAGCTTCTTCTGGAAGGAAGCTCGAAAGGTTAAAAATTAGAATATGGGGAACCTGCTCAGAATAATGAATAGGATGGTGTTTTTGTACTGATAAATTGGATGTGAGGGGAGTGTGGAAAAGACACTTCGAAAATCTGTATAAACACTTCGAAAATCTGAAGAGGTGATAGTGATGTGTGTGTGGGTTTGATGGTGCAAGAAGGAATAGGTATTATTTGTGGGATGAGGTTATTAGCAAGCAGGAGGTAATGGGTTTAGAGTGAGATAGTTTTGAAGAATGGTAAATCTGCAGGTATAGAGATGAAATTACTGGTGAATAGATTAAGAACGGAGGCAAAGTTTTGATTGATGGATCTTGAAGTTGTGTAATAAAGCGCTTATGGAGGGCATGTAGTTCCGAGGGATTGAAGAGCAGAAATAGTAGTTACCTTGATACTTAGGTAAGGGAGATAAAGGGAATCTGTAGAAATTATAGGGTGAATTAGTTTATTGAGTGTTATAGGAACGATATATGTTGGGCTAATTTTGGTCGACAAGATGGCCGGAGTGAGCTGAAGGACTGATTGGTGAAAACAAGGTGCGTTTAGGAGTAAGTAGAGGATGTGTGGGATCAAATCTTTAAATTGAAGCAAATGATACTCACATTGTGGGAAAAGAGAAGAAATATAAACCGTGTTACAAAATTCAATAGAAAGAAAACCAATGGATATTAACTTTGGTGTGTTATAGGTGAAGCTTATGGGCAGGTGTTTAGTGATATATGGTGAGTTGTTGTGTGAGGTCTTCTGAATATGGAAGTCAAAGAATGGTAAATGTAGCGATAGTGAGGCGTGTGTAAGAATAAATGGGTCAAAAGTGATTGGTTTAGTATTAATAGCGGAGTGAACGCAGGGTTGTGTAATGTCTCCATGGTTATCTCATTTGTATCTGGATGGGGTTATGAAAAGAATTAAAGGTGGCGTGACACGAAATGGTGTTAAAATGATAGAGAATGGAGATGAAGTGGACGGTGCCCTACCTATTTATATGCGGATGACTTTGGTTTTGTGTGGCGAATCTGAAAGAGTTTAAGAGGATTGGTAGAGAGGATTTCGTAGGGCGTGTGTAAAAGGAGGGGTTTGAAGTAAACCGTAGATAAGAGAAAGGTTATGGTTGTGAGTGAGGCAGTCCTCCCAGTGTGAAATTATGTTAGATTGTGTTCAAATGGAATCAAGTGTATAGGGTTTGAATCTTTAGCATTATGTGTACGATGCCAGAATGTTCCAGCTCACAACAATCGTTGGTTGAAATGTATGGGAAATAAGTCTTTAGAGTGCTAGGGTCTTACATGACCGGTATGTTGTTTACCTGTGTTTTGTAATAGTAGTAGATCTATGGTCTGGAATAAGAGTATAGATATCTAAAAGTTCAATGTGTTCAGAATGGACAAACATCTTCAAGGGGCCATGCCTAGGTGTGCAGAAGAATTTTGATAAAATTGAGGAATGAACGTATTAGAGAGGTTTGGTGGTGTGAAGAAATGGGTCAACGAAGAATAAATGAACAAATATGGTTGAGATGGTTTGGTCTTGTGAAAGGATGAATTGTAGTCAGTTTTTACGCGGATGTATAGTGCGAGTGTGTTGGAAACCGACGGCTGGGAGATAAAGAAAAAGTGGATTCGTAAACGAATGTCTAAAGGACAGAAATGGAGTTTGGCAAGGAAGGCGAGAAATTAAGGTGCATAAATAGGAGAGAATGCGGGTTGTGAAGGGGGTATGTTGTGGACCTACCTGCGCGCCCAAGGATGACACTTACACTGACGATTTACATAGTGGGGTCTGCTGGCGAGTCCCGTGAAGCTATAACGGTGGTTTTTCTGACTGCGACGAGTCCTTACTAATTAATTGTACAGAGGGGGGGGGGTAAGGCTGGGCTTTCTAGCTGGGCTTTTATATATATATATTATATATCTATATATATATATATATATAATATATATAGTATACTATATATATAATATATATATATATATAGTAATATATATACAGATATAATATATATAAGTATATATATATATATAATAATAGGTAATATATATAATACCGTATATATATATAATATATTCAAACCTATATTATAATAATATATATATAATAATATATATACTTAACATATATAAAAATGAATGACTAGTAGTATATATATATATATATATATATATAAGTCATATTATAATATATATATATATATACACATATACAATAATAAATAATAATCCAATAATAATAATAATAATTAATAGATAATAAAATAACTAATAATAATAATAATAATAATAATAAAATAATAATATTAATAATAAATATAATAAAAATAATAATAATAATACATAAAAAATAATAATAACTAATAATAATATCAGATCATGTGAAATAGTAATAGTTAATGCCAGAGCACAAACAAAAAACTTAACTAAGTACTAAAATCTACTTTATATATTGCAAATACCTCTTTTAACATATTGTTTTTACTGTATTTTAATGCTAAATACCCTAAAAAGACTTGATATATATGAAAAAAAAAGTATTTCCAACAAAAAAACAAAAAAAACAAAAAATTTTGGCCTTTGTTTTTTTTTATAAAAAAAACGTGTTTTTTTTAAAAAAAAAACGAAAATGGTTTTTTTTTTAAATCCCAACCCTAGTATATGTATATATATATATATATATATATATATATATAATATATTATATATATATAGATAATAATAATATATTATAACTATATATAATATAGTATAGTATACTATTACTATTATATATATATACTAATATATTATTAGATAACAATATATATATATAGTATATATAATATATATATATAGTAGGCTATATATATATATATCTTAATGACTCTTGGCTTGTTGGCCCGAAAGTATCTTTTTTTACCGGAGAACACAACCGAACCCGGCTCACGGGCAGAGCCTAATCTAGGAGGGGTTGTACTCATTTAATAATATATATATATATTATATATTATATATAATTATATATATATATATATATATATATTACTAGTTATATATACTATATATATATACTATTATATATATATAATAATATTATATATATATATACTATAAAACATTATTATTGTTATTATTATTAATTATTATATTATTTATTATTCTTTTTATTATTATTATTATTTATTATATTATTATTATATTATTATTATTATTATTATCTTTATTATTATTATATTATTATATTATTATTATTATTATTATTATTTATTATTATTGATATTATTATCATTGATTAACTATTAATTATTATTTTATATATTATTTATTATTAATTATTATTATTATTATTATTATTATTATTATTATTATTATTATTATTATTATTATTATTATTATTATTATTATTATTATTATTATTATTATTATTATTATTATTTTATTGATTATTATATAAACTATATTTCATAAAATTTACTATATTTTACTATTCATCACTATTCACTATATTTCAACTTTATTATTTTTTTTACTATTATTATAATTAATCTCAATATTATAACTATCACCATTATTATAATTATTATTATTATCGTTATGATCATTATCTTCAATATTATCACTATCACCGTTATCATTATTGTTATTACCATTATTAATATTACTCTCATTATT
>JABUQX010026992.1:22500-27500 GCA_015478945.1 Trachelipus rathkii
GTTCCCGTCGGCTCGAGCCCAACTGTTGCAGTATATATATATATATAATATAATATATATAATATAATATTATAGTATTATATAGATTATATATATATATATACTATATATATATATATAGTATTATATATATATATATAATTTTGTGCAAGAGCAAGAGATTTTGCTGATTAGAAAACCGCTGTACCTTGCGTACAGACCCGGTTACAGATTTATGACCCCGTTATAAATGAAACTGTTTTTAGAGATGGAGCATAGATTTTTTGATAGAATTTATCATTTTACACGAACATATTTTATAGTTAAGTTTCATTTATTAACATTTAATTAAGCACTACTTTAAGTAAATTTTACAAGGGTTCCAAAAATTTATTCCTTTCACTGTATATTAATAGTTTTTAAGATACATATGACGGACAATCTAAACGCTAGGCATATATATTATATATATATAGATATATAATATATAATTATATATAGTATATATATATATATATAATATATATATAGTATATATATATGATATAATATATTAATATTATATAATATATAATATATATATAGTATATATATATTATTAAGCACTAATATATGGTGAAAGGTTTAGCCATAAACGGAGGAAGGAAAAACTATAGACTTTAGAGAAAAGTTTATTTAGAAGAAAATTTTACTATATATATGTAGAACATGAAAAACAAATGTATTTTTAATTTTTTTTTTTTTTTTAATATATAAATTACTCTCCAACGAGAACTGCATGCTTGCGGTACTTTTTAGATCGTGCAAACATTTTTTAATTGACTTAGTTATATTTATTTTTTATTTTTTTAAAACTAATGGAACTCCCAAGGGTATACCGCACCGATGCGCAGGAGTCGGGTCTCTCGGCTTCGGGACGACAAGGGTAGGTACTATTTTCCTCCCCCTCCGGGATGGTCCTCCCGAACCCCCCGCTTTTGTATTTTTGTTGGGTGTCGCGGGGTTCCCCGCCCCTCCCCTACGGGGTATGGAAGAACGTCCCCCCTCTGTTCCCGTCGGCTCCGAGCCCCCTACTTGGCGTGTAAAATACTGTATATATAAGGTATTTTACACGGCCAAGATAGGGGGCTCGAGCCAAAACGGGGAACAGAGGGGGACGTTTTCCATAACCCCGTAGGGGAGGTGCGGAGGAACCCCAAGCACACCCAAATACCAAGAGCGGGGGTTCCGGAGAGACCTCCCCGAGGGGGGAAATAGTCCTACCTGTCGTTTCCTCCGGAAGGCCGAGAGACCCCGAACTCCTGCCATCCGGTGCGGTATACCCTTGGGGGTCCCATTAGTTTAAAAAAAATAAAAAATAAAAATATGAACTCGCAAACCATAAAAAATGTTGAACGATCTAAAAAGTACTACGACAAAGCATGGTGTCTCTGAAGTAATTATAATAAAAAATTAAAATTTTTTTTTTTTTTTTTTTTTCTTTTTAAAATACTTTCTGGTTTTCATGTTCTACATATAAATAGTAAACTTTTCTTCTAACATAACCCCTCCGCAAAGAGTCTATAATTTTTTTCCTTCCTTTATGGTACCTTCATCATATATATATATATCTCGGCCCCTCCTACCATATATATATATATATATACCAGTATAACTATATATTATATATATATAATATATATATATTATAATTACTACTATAATTATATATATTATATATTATATATGAGATATAACGTAATATATAGTAATATATATATAATATATAGTTATATTAATATATATATATATATATATATATATATATATCATATATAATATATATATATATAGTATATATATATAATATATAGATATATATATATATAATATAGTAATATTATATATATAGTAATATATAATATATATATATATAGTATACTAAATATATATATATATATATATATATATATATATATATATATATATATATATATTAGAGATGGAATGAATATGCATTTTCCAATAATCGCGAATGCCAATATTATGTGGATAATTTTTATTTTCGCCAATGCGAATATGAAGGTAAATATATATTTTTTAAATATTCGAAAATGCGAAAATTACGTATTGCCGGTAATTGTGCTACTTTTTGTACTATAAATGGAATATTTTCTTCGGTTGGTTTCATTTTTCTATTTCGAGGATGCAAGGAGGAAGAAACGCTCTTACATACATCCCACCATCCTCTTATTACAACCACCTCGCATTGAAAGAGGAAAACAACTTTGTTAATTTATAGAGCTATAGTTGATAATATAATCAAAAGTTGGGATAAATTACTGAAAGATTATACTTCAAATATAATTTTTTATCTCTCTCAGCATTTACTTCTACTGTATTTTTCATCACAGATCAGACAAGAGCCACTAAAGATACATTCACCCGCATCACTTCACGGCGGACACGTCTACGCCTCAGCTTGAATCCTCCACAATGAAAGAGGATCTTCGTCAGTGAGAAATGCGTTTTTCAGGACACATCTACGTCTCAGCTTGAATCCTCCACTATGAAGGAGGATCTTCGTCTGAGAGAAATGCGTTTTTCTTTGACGTATTATAACACGTCAAAGAAAACGCATTTCTCGTCCGTGATATTTGATGTCTGCTAGATTGTTGATCATCTTTATCATTACTGCTCGAATGTGAAATTGCAATCATGATGTCGTTGACAGAGATGCTCGGGAATGGTTTTTGAAGCAACCTTTGTTGTTCTTCGTTTTTCTATCTCAGACTTGTAATTATGAATTTCTTCATATTTACCGTAGACGAAGACTTTAACCCCTCTCCGTGAAAAACTGAGAAGTGCAAAATTTTGTTTTGAACCTTGGGTCCAATAACGTAGCTATGGAATACAAGTCGCTGCTCTCTATGAAATCGAATATTTTGCTAATTTCTCTCAATATCGTCTCTCTCTTCATCATTTTTATTACTTGACTGTTATTGTTTGAGGATATTAAGACTTTCTCTTCAGAGTTTTTAGTCCGCTGTTGATGAAGAGGTTTTGCAGATTATCAACGTGATATTTTCAAATGGTTAGAGTGTAGTGATACAGTTAGTGAGAAATATTTTTCAAGGAATGTTGCGACATTTATTTTATCATTAGCAGTCTGATTAAGTTCTTGCATTCATATCACCATTTGCAGAGTGCTGTTCCGGCACGTAGTAACGTCATGAATTACTAAAATTTGTGGAACGTTAATTCTTTCTTCTATTTTATTTAGTTCTTCTTGAGCCGTGATTAAATGATTAAAGTGTGCCGTAATTGACCTACATATTGAGAGATCTTAGCTGACTGCTGCTTGAGATGTAACGCCATTTGTAATATTAAGGTACAGTTGATGACTGATCAAGTTTTTATTATTCACTCAAGAAAGAAACAAAGCTTTCTTTATATTCAATCAGCATCTCTCATGACAGTAAACATCATCAGGTGATAGGTTCCAATTCGCTAACATTCCATTAAATACGCCACTGAGATATTCACCCTTGTCACGTTCAGTGAATGTTTTAGGGAGCAAAACAAAATTTTGGCGTTAGAAATACTTTTCTAGTCAGAGATGATAAGGAAACTCCTGATTGAGTATCTGACGAATCGTCGGTGAAGAAAATTAACTTGGAGTATTGTTTAACAGAAGTTATTAATTTTAAAACTTTAGTTTCAATACAACCATGAATTTTCTAGCAAATATCTAGTATTTCCTTACGACGTGTGGGTATATATATTCTCATATACTACTGTATGCATAGAACGATAGTTATATTATATATATATATATAATATTATATATATATATATATGATATTATATAATATATATATATATATATATATATATATTTGTATATATATATAGATGTATATATATATATATATATATATATATATATATATATATAATATATATATTCTCACCAGACTCTCCTGTAAGCGTAGAATGCTTGTCATCTGTTCTGGACAAAACCCCACCACCGCGCTAGGTTATCATAGATTCCAGACTCTTCCAGATCCTCCATCCCACGTCCTCTTCTCTCAACAGCTGTCCTCACGTTATCACACCATCTGGTTCTTGGTTGTCCCACACTGCACCTTCCATCCGGCCTCCATCTGTAGTACTTCTTCGGGTATCTATCCTCATTCATTCTCATCACATGTCCGTACCATCGCAGCTGTCCTTTTTCAATAAAACTCAGTATACTCTTCACCCCCAGCTCCTCTCTTATATCATCATTTCTCATTCTATCTCTCCTCGTAACTCCCTTTATGGACCTCAACACCCTCATTTCACATGCTTGTATCTTACTCCTAGTTTTCGTGGTTAGAGCCCACGTTTCGTGACCGTAAGTTAGTATAGGTCGTAGTATACACACGTATATTATTATTTTCACCTTTCAAGGGACATTTCTGTCTCGTAGTAATGGGTATAGCGATCTTAATGCATTATTAAACTTTTCCATTCAACTATTAAATTCTTTGCTAACATTTCCCGCCCCGAAACAAACTCCAAGATATTTAAACTGATTCAACCTTAGCGGGTGCATCTGCTTCACGTTTCTGATCTCTCACTCTAATATTCAATTTCCTCCTTCTCTTTACTATCAGCATCACCTCTGTCCTTCTCCTCATTTATTCTCATTCATCTCTCCCTCAACTCCTCATCCCACACTACAAATAAATCTCCTTGCAGAGCCTCTTGATTCCGTCACCAGCTCAAGTCTCTGCGTATACCAGAGAGACAGTTGCCTCCAATTCGTCTCCGGACCATTTCGCAATAATCCTGAACAGAGATAAACAAAATCTGAGAGAGAACACTACCCTGCTTCACCCCCGTTTCACCCTCAACCCAATCTCCATCGTCGCATCTGGGTCTTCACTTTGCATAAAACTATTCGTATAAGTACTCTCTCTCTCTCTCTCTCTATATATATATAATATATATATATATATATATATATATATATATATATATATATTATATATAAT
>JABUQX010026992.1:37500-52703 GCA_015478945.1 Trachelipus rathkii
GGATTCATTCACACTTAGGAATTTGGAATTAATCAATTCTTTATTCTTTGAAAAAGGGTAATTTAGACCTAGGAACTTAGAATTTGGAATGAGGCAATACCATTCCCATCCTATTATTATTATTATTATTATTATTATTATTATTATTATTATTATTATTATTATTATTATTATTATTATTATTATAGCTCTTTCTAGCAATAGGAAAAAAATTGCTGGAATGTCTAAATTTAATTGGTAAATATCAGTATCTGTTTTTCTTTAATTCTTATATCTGTTAGTATTTATATTATTATATTATTCATTATTTATTCATTATTATTATATTATTATCATCATTTTGTAATTATAATTATACATTATTATTATTATTATTATTTTATTATTATAAGAAGTTTGTAGAATATATGTTTCAATTTTATTATTATCATTTTTATTATTATTATCAAAGAAATATAAATTCTTGTTACACGAACAAACGCACTTTTGCAGTTTTATTCGTTTTAGTACTTTTATTATATAGATTATTTATTATTCATTTGATTAATTACATTGATTCCATTATTAGTGCCATATTATTATTCAATTCATATTGCTTATTATGTAATTGATTCTATTATCAATCTATTAATTTACTGCTTCTTATCTATTAATCCTTTAATTATCATTATTATTATATAAAGTTTGATTGAAAATGTATTTCAAGTTTATTATTCTTATTATATTCATTTGTGTTTATTAATATTTTGATGTAATATTATTTTTTATTGATATTATTATATTATTATTTTTTCATTATTATATAATTTTTGGATACTACTCTTTTTTATTATTATTTATTATTATTATTATTATTATTATATTATTATTATTATTATATATTATTTATTATTATTATTATTATTATTGTGTAATATTATTATTATTATTATTATTATTATTATTATTATTATTATTATTATTATTATTATTATTATTATTATTATTATTATTTTATTATTCATTATTTTATTATTAATTATTATTACTTATTATTATTAATATCATTATCATTATCATTATCATTATCATTATTATTATTATTATTATTATTATTATTATTATTATTATTATGAGTAATACTAGTTCCATTAGAATTTATGGTATTATTATTATTATTATTATTATTATTATTATTATTATTATTAATTATTTTATTATTATTATTATTATTATAAGAAGCTGTATTTACATTTGCTGAATCAATAGATATCAGTAAGGAATCTACGATGGTCTTTAAATAACTGTAGGTCATTTGTTCAGCTGAAGATGTATTGATGTCATTATTTTCGAAAGAACTAAGGTCATCATTCTTGAGTGAATTGTTGTCATCATTTTCCAATAAACTAATGTCATCATTTTCGAATGTGTTAGCGTAATCATTTTCGTATGTTATGATGTCAACATTTTTGAGTTTGTTGTCATTCTTTTTTTCTAATGTATTTTTTATTTCTTGACTTAATTCTCCTGATGATTGGAAATTTTGATTTATTTGATTTACTGTCTTATATTCTTTGCTAATATTTGGATTTTGATTTATTATTGATAAAGATTTTGACTTTTCCGAAAATGTGATGATTTTCCCTTTTTTCCGCCATTTAGTTCCATTTTCAAAATTTGGGTTATTTTCAAATCTTTCTTTCGATGTATTATTATTATTATTATTATTATTATTATTATTATTATTATTATTATTATTATTATTATTATTATTATTATTATTATTATTATTATTATTATTATCTGCACTTAGTATCCTTAAAACAGGGGGTCCTGGCCCTTGAGGTTGATCTGAGGGAAAATCGAAGTTTGGAGTTCCTTCAGAAATTACATTATTTTTAACGCTTCCATACTCTTGCAGTGGGTTAACGGCAGACATTTGAGAATTATCATTTGAAAATGGTGAATTAGATAAGCCTTGGTTGGTAAATATCTGTCCCTGTAGCAATATACCAACTCTTGTAGGGTAGATACCAAAAGAAAAGCTAAGGGAATATATATATATATATATATATATATATATATATATATATATATATATATTATATATTATATATATAATATATATTATATATATTTTATATATTATATATATAATATAATATATATATATATATATATATATATTATTATATTATATAATATATATAATATATATAATATATATATATATATATTAATTATATGTATATATATATATATATTTATATATATATTATATATATATATATATTATATATTATAATAATATATATAATATATATAGCTATATTAGATATATATATATATATATATATATGAAACAATTTAAAACCACTTAATAATTAAACACGTGGGGGAGATATTAAAATAAACTACGTTAAAATCGCTGCACTGACGTTTCGCCTTACATTTCATGATTGCCTCCTCAGATTAAAAGAAGTATACAGTGTTTTTTAAATTGTTATTTTCACATTTTGGAGTGCGAGTGTCTGTAGTAGTCTGCTCTTAAAGAAAAAGTGCCTTATATATTAGTATATAGGATTTTACTCTCTCTCAGGACATAAATAAATAAGGCCGGAATCAGCCGGGCTTTAAAGCCGGAGCCGAGCTCGGTAAGCGGTAGCCTCTCGGAGCTCGGAGCCGGAGCTGGAGCGGACCAAAAAAAGGTCTGTAATATTATATAGTATAGTATATTTATTAATATTAATATATTATATATATATATTTATATATATATATTAATTAATATATTATATATATATGATATTAGTTGATATATAATTAAATTAAAATTTAAATTACTTAAAATTTAATAAATATGGCTCCAATTACAATTTAATGAAAATCTCTAAATACATACTTAGGTTAGTTCCTCCAAGGGATATTTATAATAATTATAGATAAATATATTTATATAATAATATTTTATATATATTTAATATATAAGATATATATTAATATATATATATATATATAGATTATATATAGAAATTATATATATATTATATATTAATATATAATATAATTATAATAAAATTTAATTATTATATATATATAGCGAGAAAATAGATAATGAGTATCAATGGGGTCTATCGAGACTTGTTTATCTGTTTAAACTAAAAATAACCACTAGAACTTACATTCTTATAGTGACCTGTAACATGCAACTATATATTATAAGACTAAAGTGTTAAAATAAAATAATCGGTCTCAGCAATGAGATGACTGACAAATACCAATTATATCTATACGCTATATAATAAATGTGTCTCAAAATTACCGGAATAATAGGTAAAAATATCAAATTTCCCACTACATTTATATTAAATATTTATATTATTAATTCGATTAAATTGAGCTACATCATACAATATTGAATACATATATAAAATAAATATTATATATTCACATTTAATAATAAATGGGCTGAGTCAAAAAATATATTGAGACATTAGACATATCTTATTCGCAGATTTAAATGGATTCAATCTCAAAATAAATAATATGCTTCTATTGAAAAACTTTGAAAATTTTGGTGGTTCTATGAAGAGTATTACTAATTAACAGATACAAATATATAAAAATAAAAATATTAATCGTTGTCTCATAAAAAGCACAAGTGGCTCGTCAAATATAATAGAAAAGAGGAAACAGTGCGGGGGGAGAACTTACAAAATTAAATATATACAATGCCTATGAGGGAGAATTTAGAATTAATATATATATATTATATATTTATATTTATATAGTATTATATATTATTATTAAATTATATTCATTATATATTATATATAATCTTTGGTTGCAGCCTTGGTACAGACCAATGAAGAGGAACTTCTGTATTTTATAATAATTTAATTATATATACTGTATATATATATATATATATTATATTTATATATAATATATATAATATATATATTTTATAATATATATTAATATATTATATATTATATATTAATATATTTATATATATATATATTATATTTATAATATATATATATATATATATAGATTATTTATATATATATATTATAATATATATAGTTAGTTAGTATATATTATATAGATATATATATAATATATTATATATATTACAAGGTAGATTAAGGAGAAAGGGGTTTGTATGAATTTATTTATTACAAAACAATAAATATAAAAATGTTTACAAAACTATATTGATAAGCAAACTTTCTTTAATATATTAATAGCCATCAACATGTGAAAAAATGAAATAAATTATTATATCTAATATGGATAAAGGCTGTGAGGTTGATTAATAATTGTAAAATAAAAATATTTAAATTAAATAAATGTTAGTACTAAATTATTATTTAATTCATATAAACTCAATAAAGGCTTTATTCTTTAATTGATTTTTGTTCAGATATCCTTCTTTCCTAAAGCTACCAGTGTATATTAACAAAGTATTCAGACAGTTTATATTGAAATTATTATTTGATTGCTAACTGCCTTTCATTTTTGGTACGTATATGATTACCAGTAGAGAAACTTCATGTATTTATAATTTTAGGTGTTAGAAAATACATTTATGCTTTTACCTCATATAAATATAATAACTTGATAATACACCAAAAATATATTAATTAAATAAAGTCAAGGCCTGCTAATTAAAATGTAGATAAAATAAGGTTGATAGAATAAATATAAAATATAAATAAATAAATAATGTCATATGACTTGATATAAACAATAACTCCAACAACCTAAAACCTTGAATTTTCAAGTAATAAAGGTAAAATAAACCTGTCATTAGTGAGAGAATAACACCAATATATTTTCCGTATGCTACTCAATCTGATGTAAGTGATCAGTTGAAGGATCATAAATTACCGTATCTCACGATAGTTTCTCAAGTCATTATCTTTCCTTTTTTCTCTCTTCTTTTTTTATTATTACTTATTAGATATTATTTAACATTTATACTTGTAATTGTTCAATTTATATTGCTTTTATTTTCTCTATCTTGACTTGTTCATTACTTTGTATATATCTATCTTGTTATATATAAAGTTTGCGCTAACTTTTTAGTCTAATAAAATTGTAAACTTTCTAATCATACATTTAAATCACGTTATTTTTGATTGGCGATTTTTTAAATTTGATCAATATGGGCTGTTTCCACTTTCTTTGCATTTTCCTTAATCTATTTATACATTTCTTTGATTCAATTGGTTGGGTTCTGTAGCATCTTATATTCTCTTTATACTTTTCAAAAATGATCTATTGTAACTACCTCATCTCTTATCTTCTTATATATTAATACTTATGCAATTTATTTTCATTCTTTAATATTACGTATCTTTTATCATTGTTCTATCTTCAGTAATACTTATATTATCTTTTATTACTGATGTATAATATTTCTTTTCTCATAGTTTATTTACCCTCACTAGATTTATATCTTAATCTCACGTAAAATTTACTCGCTATAAAATTACATCATACTGTTATCGTGCAAGTTTTTATCAGGTTTATGACTCGACTAATCTATAAATTGTTTATAAGATATATAATTTTTACTCGAAATTCTTGACTAAGGTATTTACAATAATATATCCGAAAATACATTTTTATAAAATTATCATTTATCTAATGTCAAATGTTAATTTATTTAATTTTTAGATTTTTTTGAAATTATTTTTCTTTTTATGTTTGGTAAAATAATGATAATATAGAAATTATTATAATTTAAATTAAGTTTCGTAAAGATTTTATTCTCTATTTACGAAAATTTTTTTTAAAAAATTTTATATATATACTTTTGTATAAAATATTTGGACTGATATTAAAGTTTTATATAATATTGTCTCTAATAGTTTTGTTCATTTATCTTCATAACGTTTATCGTCTTTATGAAAAGATTAGGTTCTGAAACATTTAGTCGCTTGTTCGTTTTGAGTTATAGAGGTATTTATATTATTATGAAGTGATTTAAATGAGAATATAAATATATTTATTTTGACCTAATATTTCTTTATTTTCGTTATAATTTCCTTCATTTGTGTTTATATGACGATTAGTCTGACCTAACGTTTCCTTCGTTTCCGTATAATTTCGTTCATTAGGGTTTAAATGACGATTAGTCTGACTTAATGTTTCCTTTGTTTCCATATAATTTCTTTCATTAGTGTTTAAACGACGATTAGTCTGACCTAACATTTCTCTTGTTTCCGTATAATTTCGTTCATTAGAGTTTAAATGCTGATTAGTCTTACCTAACATTTCTTTCGTTTTCGTGTAATTTCGTTCATTAGGGTTTAAATGGTGATTAGTCTGACCTAACATTTCTTTCGTTTCCGTATAATTTCGTTCATTAGTGTTTAAATGGTGGTTAGTATCACCTAACGTTTCTTTCGTTTCCATATAATTTCCCTCATTTATATTTAAATGGTGATTATTTTGACTTAATGATTCTCTCCTTTTCATATAAATGGTGATTATTTTGACTTAATGATTCTCTCCTTTTCATATAATTTCGTTCAACTGTATTTAAATTTGGATTAGTTTGATCCAATGTTTCTTTCCTTACGGTATAATGATAATTAGTTTGATCTAACATTTCAAGTAATTTTCTATAATGTTTTATATTTTTTTCTAAGTTATTATTATTTTGGTTCCTTTACTTTCTGTGGGGAGCGTACTTGTTGTCCTAGTTATTATTATTTTAAATTGATTCCTTCGTAATTAGTAATGTTACTCGTTATTGAAATATTTTGATATAATTTTATTATGTCATTCTTAGCATTGTCATAAAATATCTAAATGTAGATAATTTTTATACTGGACAATTCCACCCCCCTTTTAATAAATTTTCAGCATTGTAAATAACAAAAGACCACCAATTTTCTCACAAATATGTCATTCTCCCAATTTTTATGTATAATTGAGTATAGTATATCTATATATCAAATACTCTTATTAAAAGTTTACTTTTGGATATTTAAAATATATGCATGATTTATCGCTACTTCTAATATTGAGTTACTAGACCATAATTTTCTTCGTACTCATTTCTCAGAATTTGTAATTTAATTACATATATTTACCTGTAGTAATTTTATCTTTTATGTATTAAATTATATAGTTCGTTACAGTCTTTCATGAGAGTTTTCTTACATATATATTTCAGTGTCATAACTCAACTAGTTAGCTCGCCTTATATACAGTACCTTTCACTCGTTCAATATGAAGCGTTGTGTTCATCAATGATAGTTTTGGTCTCTCCTCTCTCTCTCTCTATATAGAATATGGCGAGTGTATGGAAAGAGAGTGCAATAGTATACTTAAACTTTTTTTTATATAAAAGTAGGATCATATATTCCAACTTTATTTAAGTCATCCGATTACATAATTAAATAGAAGAGAATAATACTCTCGTTTTAATTACTCATACGCAGGGTATAGCTCATTCAACCGATTGCTACTATTTAGAGATATAAATTTACTCACATGATCTCTACTGTTATATGAACACGTGCATTATTTATTCTAGACACCTGGATTTTAACATCTTAAGCTCTATTAAGATATTCGACTGATTGGAAATTTTAATGTCTAAGATAGTAAATAAACTGTGTTATTACTAGATTTTTATGGTAGCTTTATTAAACACAAGTATAAGTGATAAATCAACTACTGTAATTTAATAATAAGTGAGTATGCTTTGTGATCTCTATTGTGTGTATTCTCTGTGAATATAATGACACAAAAAATCAAATTCTCTCCTCTCTGATGTGATATGAATTCTTTGAAAACTAATCTAGAATAGTAATCCTCAAAGTTCAATCGTATACCAAAGGAGAGTCATTTTATAAACTGATGGTATTTAAAATACATTATCTATCTATATCTATTCTATATATACATATTAGAATATACTGTATAATTATATTTTATTAATATATCTACTTAATATTCAATTGGTTCTGATTTCATAAAAGGTGTAAATCAAAATCTTTCGCACTCTGATAATAGCAGGTTAGTTTAGGAACTATATAATTCATTTTACAGTTTGATTTTAAAATTAAATAATATAATAAGTATTTGTCTCGTTTTTCTTGTTGGCTTGGGTAGAGGGTGTACCCTACCATTTACTGTATAATAATTTTACTTTCTTTCTTGTAATCTCATTGTGTACCATATATTATGTAATTCTCCGGTATATAATATGTCCACCGATATTTTAAATTTTAATGATAGTTTGGTGAGTTTTTGTATGAATTTAAATTTATTTAACATGTGTGCAAGTATAATTTGATATTTATTAAACAATAGTAATAAAGGGAAAATATCCCCTGAAAACTTTTCAAGTTTATAAGTTTATATATTTGATTATATTAATTTATATGATGTGTTTGATATATCTCTATTATTTCTGTATGCAGATTACTTCCATAGATTAATACCTATATCGTGTGTTCATTGCGTGCAGTATAACTCACCAGGAGGTAGATGTAGTTTCGCATTTATTATATTACAGTACTATTGTGAAAAATTACTATATATTTTTAATTTTTTGTTATATGAATTAAAGATAATGATTAATGTACAATAAATAATCATTAATAATCTTTTTATTATAAGTTTATATTCTCTCCGGTTTGAAGTGGAAATTGATTACTCACTCGATCATTTTGAAGGTGAATTACTCCTTAATTTCATAAAATTAATCTAATAAATTAATAATCGAATTAAATTTACTCTCACTACGATAATTATGCAGATCATTATTTTTATAACTAGACTCCAGAAACCTAATGCAGTTGTAAATTAAATTAACGTACTTAGATAGAAAGTAAAAATATTAAATATATTACACGTATTAGTGAATATTACTCATAATAGATAAGGAGATTAAAATCTTAGAAATAATTATCTCTGCATATAACCTATTTCTCCGTGAGATAAATTATTTATGTTTCTGACCATATATTCGTAAATTGCAATGAAAGAAATATTAATTTAGTATATAATTCGGATTTTGTATAAGGAATCTCTCTTTTTCTTCTTCTTCGCCTAGTCTTCTATCTTCTTCTCTCGTTGATCTTTCGATTTATAGTGCTTAGTATTCTGAGTGTCTGTAATTTTCGTGGTATCATATGATATATGATCTATTGTATTCATATATGTATTATTTTAATTATTTTATGTGCTGATTGATTAATTATTCATTAGTGTAGTTATATATACTATTATATATTTATGCATTTTTACAGTTATCCCTTAGTTCGATTCACTCTTATTCTTTCTTTCTTATATCTTGATTAGTTATTATTTATGATTATTAATTACGATTAGGTTGGTACCATGATAACCTATACGTACTTAGTTTTCATTGGTAAGAAGTTAGTACAGTAGTTCACTCCATGTAGTGCACTCCCTCCCACTCAAGCGAGTGAAGTAGGTTAATAAATGGGTAATATCGAGTTTACCACTCACATTATCGCCTTAATATCTCTGTACTACACTTCGATTTATTGTAAGATGGAAATCTGCAGAATAATGTTGCATTAATATAATGGATAATTAATACGTGATTGTATGTATAAATTAATTCACTCAATAAATACATAATGTTACCTAAAATATAATATATTAATTATTATCTAGTCTGATTATTATCTTTGATCCTATATTAATCAGTTATACATCTACCACTATGGTATCCTTTATCGAAATTATCAGTGAACAAAATAGGTTATGTTGAAACATATCATTAGTATTAATTATATGGAGTATTACTATATATCTTATTATATTTATTATTTAATTTATATTATAAATATAATATTATTTTAATTATAATTATTATTATATATAATGTTTATTTATATTATATAAATTATTATATATATTATTATTTATTATTATATTATTAATATTAATATATATTATTATATTTAATTTAATAATTTTATTATTATTATATATTATAATTTATTATATTAATTATATTTAAATATTAAATGACAATAGACTCGATCTTCAACTATCTAAAGATATATATACATATCTGAGATGTGGATATATATTAAAAAAGCTAAATTTTTTTTTCAATACTAGAAAGTTTATTATTACTGTATCGAGATCTCACTATTACCCGAGATTTATTAAGTTTTCAATCTTTCGATAATAATAACATATATTGATAGATATATAAATTTTATATCTTAACTAAATAATTAATAATATAAAAAAATATAATATTCATATTTGTGTATTATTCTTAGAGTTGGATTTAATTATTGCTTTGTTACTTAGTTACATTCATAGAGTTTAGTGAGTATGATAGAGTAAGATACTTTCTCTAATAATCTATTTGATTAGTTTGAATAAAAATTTCATATTTTATATTAATATAACTTGTGAATATAAGAATTCAAAACTTAAAAAAAGTAGTCCTTATAATATAATGTTATGAGACGATAATATCTATTATTTTTTTAATAAATTCCTTTCTTTTATTCGAAACTATTATGTTTATCATCATAATCATATTTTTTACGAACTTAATTGATATATCATCATCATTCATTTTTCCGAATCTATTGTATCAATCATCATCTTTCGAATACTATGTATATTCATCTTAATCATTTTCGATACTTATTAGTATTCTATCAATCATCAGGAACAATTAAAACTGGGAAAGCATGCAAGGAGGGAGAGAGATACAGCCCGCCCGAAATTTCTGTGAAATTATATATTTTATTAAATTTATTCTTTAATATATAAAAGAAATAAAATTAGCTATAAACAGTTAAAATATTGGTACTCTTGAAGATATCATAGCACCCCTCTCTCCCCCTACATTACTCCATATAAATATAAAAAATCTTTTCCTACGAAAGCTCGTAATAGTAGGAATCATATCTTGAGACTCAGAGCAAAGAGTCAACATTGGTATATAGAGCCTAATATCTAAATCATATATAAGATATAATAAAAACAATGATCTAATAAGAAACGACGTCTCTAGTATTCCTCCTCGAACCACGTTCAGGCTTCCTAAGATTTACGTTATCAAGGCTTCTCCCTCTAATAATACTATGATCCACCTATTTTCACTGCTAAGAGGATTAAAACACGGTTATATAAAAAATATTACCTTTAAAATAAGTCTTACCATGTCATTAGAATACTGTCAAACAAAATTAAATACGTATTGTGATGAATATATTATTATTATTATTATTATTAATATTTTATATTATATAATTTATGTATATTATTTAATTATTATTTATTATATTATTATATTAGTCATTATTAATTATATTGATATAATATATTAAGTAAGATATTATTATACTAATTAATTATATTATTTATTATTATATATTTTATTTATGATATGATTATATTATAAATCATTTAATTATTATATATATATATTTATCGATGTATTGTAGTCCCTAATTTTCTATATATTATTATATATTATTATTATTATATTAATTATTTTAATTATATTATATTATTATTATATTGTAATTATTATTATATTAATATTTATTTTATTTATTATATATTATTATTATGCCAACCACTGCCGAGAGCAGAAGTGTTATTCCTCTCCTTATGTATTAGTATGTCATATTTAATTAACAAATAGAGTGACCTATTCTTGTGTCGTCATCCTGTAAGTGGCCTACCAGCAAGAAAATATAGTGTAGTTGAAATTTTATATGCGAAATTTATCACTCATGAATAGTATTAGAATATATACAATAAAATCGTTCAATAAATCTAATTATATTTCTTTTTTCCCAAGTATATATTTTACGGAGTGTGTATATGAAAAGTCTCTTTCCTTCTACACAAACAGTAGAGACATACAATTAACTCTCACTGAAAGCGATCATATTGTGCAACATTTCGTTTCGACCAAATGTGAGCTCGTTTTAGTTATCACTAAACTATATGTTTCTATTTTGCTGTATTCCAAGTCGGAGACCAACAAATCACAGCAAATGTACTAGACCAAATCTCGAGAACAAATAAGCTTCTCACCGAAACTAGAACGATGATGAAACACACAATATCTCAATATCAGTATAACGTCGAGTACCTGATTCTCTTAGACTCGACATAACCAATCACTACCACACAACTCAACTACAATATAAAATCAAAAACCACAATTAAATTCTTATTACAATAACAATCATATTAATAATAATAATATCTAAATAAAGTTGTCATAATCCTTTAAAAAATTATTAGTAAAACAACAAATAAACAACATATAGTCAGTACAACAACAACAAAAACTTCAACAACAACAACAACAACAACTGCTCCCTATTACAAGGAAGTTAACGAAATTAACATATCATATACTCCGAAATAACAATAACAACAAACCGAAATAACTAATAACACAATACAATAACATCAACAACTTTTTTTATCCCAGATAACAACAACTAATTCACAACAAACAACAGAGCAACAATCAAGAACAAAACGAATATCGTACACAACAGTTAACTCTCACTCAAAATCTCTTTATCTCTCAAACTCAAAGAGCAACAAACATAACACTAAGATATCACAATACTCTGCAAAGATGGAAAAAGATATCAACAATAACAAGTACTCTACAGAGCTCCAGCGGAGAGATCAAACCGAGAGTAGGAGCACTCCGTCACCACTCCTCAATCGGACACCTCACACCTCAAGCTCACGAGCCCACACTATCAAAACAAGTAAAAGGTTAAAAAACCATATAACAAATAATAAAATAATAATCAATAAAATAAAAGAAAAAAATGAGAAACACACCATACTACAAAATGGTAAATCATGTTGAGTCTGAAACATTATTAACGTGAGTTAGAGTGCAATATCTATACGCCGTGCACACTTAGCTAGTGTTGCTGAAAGACATAGAGAGTCAATCACTCTCGTCTACATCTATATTTTTTGTTATAATTATTGTCTCATATTTTAATGGTTAAGAGACATATCCTAAATTTTTACTTCTGAGAATCATTGGTAGTGCCTGTAACAATTAATTTATTATAATAATATTAATAATCTATAAATATTGAGATTTTTAATGATACAATGAAAATTTATTATAGAATGGTAGATCGAAATATACTTAATAAAAAATATCAATTACCTCAGATTCAGAATATTGCAATAATATCTCAGTTATAAAGTGATAATTCAATAATTATGTAATTAATATTATATTATATATTTAATAGAAAATTATTAGATCTTCTTTTATTTTTTTCTCATATTACATATACAACCAGCTTTGGTCAATATATTTTTTCAGGATGTTTTTTATCTTCGAGCTCAAATCAATAGGATGCTCGGAGCATGCACTCGGAAGACTGGAATCGTCGCGAACCTGTGAACTCGCGACCGGAGCCAGGACCGGAGCGGAGCCGAGACGCGGCAGCACCAGATTTGAGCACCCAGTATTTATTATTGCATATTTTGTCCTTTGCAAGTTATTATGTATTTTTTAAATTAAGGGAGGTTTAAAATATAAATATTTTATACGTTTATCGTAAATTAATTGAAATGTTGTGAGGCGTATATATAGATATATAGGATATATTGCATTTTACAATCTGATAGAATGAATATATGTTAATACTACTTAATAACATTGTTTTTATTCATTGTGACTTATACATCTCAGTAAATTCGATATATATATATATATGAATTATATTATAGTAATAGTGGAAGTTTTGAATCAGCAAACTTTCTCACACGTATACACCGCCTTAATAATATATTATATATATATATATATTATATATATATATATTAATATATATATATTATATTATATATATATATTATATATATTAATATATATATATATTATATATATTAATTAAATAATATATATATCTAATTAATTATTATATAATATAATATATATATATATATTTATATATATAATTATATATATATATTATTATATATATATATATATAATATATATATATATGAATATATATATTATATTATGATATTATAAATGTTGTGATTAAATAGAACATAAGTTTGGTAGAAGGTAAAGAATATGCCTTCTCAAGTGGATTGTACCACAGCATGTGCGAAATGAGGACATTAATATGCTCTTTGATGCTTACGACAAAAGCCATCCCTCATACCTCAAAATAAAATAGAATTGAGTTCTCAAAGATCAGTTTTATAAGCAAATCGAGTTTCTTCAATGGCGACTACATCCAGTGGTCCTGCACAGTATTATATTATAGGTTAGATGTCGCCTTGAATGGAACTCGATTTGCTTTAAAAACTGTTCTTGATAACTCCAACTTTTTTGGGTTAGGGGATGGCTCAGTCGTAAGCATTTAGTAGCATATTAGTCCTCTATATTCGGATCAATGACATTGTACTGGTTTATATTAGGTATCAATTCCCGGAGAAGGCATATAAATAATTACTGGAACTCAAACTTCTAAGATATTTTAATTCTCCTATTTTTGTATGATACGTATAAAGCAATATTTTTAAACACCTTATTATTAATGAATGGATATATATATATAAATAAATTAATATATATTCGTTCAGATATTACACGTACTAAATTATATATTATATATATTTTTTCAGAGATATATTATATAAAGGTATACAGTCTGACGATATATTAATTCTATGTGATCTTAAAAATGTATACTTATTAATTAATATATATTATATAATATATATATATATATATTATATATATTATATATTAATTATACATATATAATATATATATATTATATTTTATATATAATATATACTACCCATAGAATAGAATTTAATGTAATGATACTACAATTAATTTTGTTTTTGCATTCTAATATATTACAAAACAGAAACAAATTTGGGCATGATAATTTTCTTGTTGTCTTCAAAAATGTACTACTTTTCTTCTACCCTATTAGATTTTGTTTATATCAACATACACAACTTTACTGTTTCACCTTATCTACTAAAGCTGATATCTTAGTCAAACCTTTTACCTCTAATTCCTCCACTCTTTTTAGACTTATTCCAAAAGCTATTCTTTCTTCTCTGATCCAACTCCACTACCTAGCTGATAATTACCAATTATATTTGAATTAAACCTCTTCTAAAGATGTTTATTTTATTACATCTATGAACTTAAA
>JABUQX010026993.1:0-7500 GCA_015478945.1 Trachelipus rathkii
AGGCCTTTTCTAGCCTCCTGATATCTCCGAATAGCCCAAATGGAGATATATCTAACCCTACGGTAATAGAGGTATGAGGAATCGATTGGTGTATATTACAAGCTGCTAGGATACTTCCTACTATGAGTTAGTATTTTTTTACACTTATACGCACATTCACTATGACACTTATACACTAGGACACTATAAGCACTTACAGCTCGTCCATAGACATTTCACATTAAAACCATAGACACTTACATTAAACCATAAGCCACGTTAATTAGAACCATATGACACTTACACTTACATCTCACACACTTCTTGTATTGTATGCCGTCACTTTGATTGCCTCAACTTTGATAGGCCTTCATTACCAGTTGTTAATTGGCCTCAGCATTGAGAGCCTCAACTGTTGTAGCCATCACTTTGATAGCCTCAGCATTAATTGCCATCAGCATGTGCCTCAATTTTGTTGCCTTTATCTTGATGACTCATCTTTGATGAAGTCATCTTTGATACCACCTATATTGATGGTTCAACTTTGATGACTCATCTTTTATGACGTCATCTTTGATATAAGCTACCCAACAGGGCTCAGCGTGAGCCCTTCGCAAAGCACAGCCAATCCCGCACTCCTCAGTCGACCCGCCACGTCCCGCGCCACTCGTCGCTCCGCAGCGAATATTATCCGCGTACCCGCCCGCCCGCGGTGCGAGGCATTTGGCGCAATATTTCCGCGTACCCGCCGCCGCGTGCGGGCCGCAGCGCATATTCCGCGTTCCCGCCCGCCGTGTGCGCCCGCAGGCGCAATATTCCGCGCGAATGAAAAATATATATACTATAAGTCATTGGCATTTTATGGTTCATACTTAACATTTTTATTAAAAACATTTTTCGCGAACCTAAAACTGTAGCTCATTACAGATCATCTATTTATTTTTTTTACTTAATACTTTTTTTAATTTATAAAATTTTTTTAAAATTGTATGCAAGAAGAAAAAGCCATAAGTGCTGATACATAAAATCATTTGGTATTTTAACTACAACTGTAACGAAATTTTACTTAAAAAGATAAACTTTACATACCTTAAAAGCAGTAAACTCAGTAAATCAAGTAGAGGGTGGTGACCCTAACACCAAGGGTGGTATTAGTTTGAATGCCTTTTGTTTTATCTGCTTATCTTGCTTGAACTGCATGTTTACTTGCTTACTCATGTTTACTGCTTTAACTCAAGGTGTTTTACTGGTTTTTAACTCTAATGTTTTTACTCAGGACCTTAAGCAGTAAATCAGTGGAAATCATGAGGGTTGTGACTAACACCAGAGGGATAGTATGGCTTTTCTGTTTTTATATCTGTGTTACTGCGTTTAACTTCTTGCTTTCTGCTTTAACTTTCTTGCTTTCTTTGCTTTAACTTCTGCTTTACTGTTTTAACTTTCTGGCGGACGTATCTGTTTTAACTGTGTCTGTTTTTATCTGTTTTAACTTCATATATTTATAACATTATGTTTCTTTTATTTTTCGTTTTCAATAACTTTTATTTGTATTTTTTTCTTTCTTTTTTTATATTTCTACTTTCAAGATTTCATTTTTTAATAGATTTTATTTTTAAATTTTTAAATGTTTTAATTTTTATATTATTTATTGTTAAAATCCTATTTTATTCCCGGTCATTCAGATTCATTATAAAATAATCTTAAATGCAAAAGTGGAATCTGGTAGGCATTAATTAGAACACCCATGTAGTCACACCCGCAACCACACACACCACACACACACACGACACATTCACCACTTACACTTATAGGCACACAATTCACTAGTATGACACTTATATCACCATGTCACTATGGTTCTTTTAGTACACTTATCATTTTACATTATTACACCAGCACACACCAGATTACTTACACCAGAGTTTACTTACACTCACACAGTTTAACTTACCGTTACTCTACAACCATCGATCTTACTTACACTCACACCAGATTACTTCACAGCCTCACAAGCCAGATTTACTGTACGCTTAATTCAACACACCAGATTCTACTTGCACACACACGATTTACCTTCACACCTACACACACATCAGTATTTACTTACATCCATTTTCACCAGATTTATCTTACCACACAGATTTTACTTACTAGTCACATCGCAGAGGTACTTCAACTCACACACACACACACCGTTCTTCGTGCTCCACATACACAGCACACCGCCGACCACTGCATCTCGCTTGTTTACCTTGTCACTCACACTTGTCTACTTCATCAGTATACGTTATACCATTTTTTATTAAAAACATTCTGAGTGTGGGTGTACATTTAGAACACGTTATCTACTTTTTTATATTCATCATTCAAGATGATAACGTATTATTTATTTCATAAGTTTCTTGTATAAACTTCTATAATAATACGTTCAATTCTTATGGCGTTTTGAACATAGAATTTATTATTAACTGTGTAGATGGATTTTGTATATAAATTTTAGTAGACTAACAGAGATTTGTAAATTATATGCTTTTTAAGTATATTTGTGATTGATTATTGTGTTTTATTAAATACATATATTTTGTATCGTGATCCTTTCATTGAAGCAATATATTTAGGGAAAATCAGGTAGAGGTCAGGATGTGGCCCTAGCTGACCGCTCTACAGATCCTGAGAGCTATGCCGATCGTATTGTTCTAGTTTGACGTTAACGTGCTTACATCATCTTTAGCGATGTATTAAGTATAAAATACAAAATAATTCTTCTCTGCTAGGACATAACATGTATTTTTAATTATAAAATCATTCTATAGTGTGTTTTTTATACGAGATATTACAATTATTTCGACTAGTTTTTGACATTTAGTATTATTTGTTTGTTTCGATGTTAACTAAATAATATTTTTTAAAGTTGTTGTTAAATTATATTTGAGTTTTCTATGTATTTAGGCTATGTAGCATTGACAATGTCCACAGCGAGGAACACAACACGCTTCCGACTCGTATCAGATACGATTACTGACCTCTCCTCTGTGATTAAATGGGTTTGAAATATAGTCTACTTTATTAGCTCCTTGAATAGTTAGGATTATCGCTTTTTGTACCTGGTTTGTGGCCGTGGGCGCGTTGTGTAGGTCCTAATACCAGGTTCAATAATATATTTCAAGATCTGAGGCTTTTCGTGTATAGAAGTTGTGTGCTAATTATGACTGATCGTGTGTAGTCCAATTAGGCCTAAATTAGGATATGGCCTTTTTTTGTATCATCATGGTCCGATTGAGTTTAGCCTATACCACTCAAAAGGATTCCGTATAGACAATGATCGATTTAATCAAATGTTTATTTATTGTTTTTAAGTAAATATATGTTTCAACTTGGATCATGGCTGGTGGATCTAAAAGGATCCTTGATTCGAGGTAAGGAAGGATGTTTTGGACCTGTCGTTGTTGAGTTGTGAGTTTCTGGAGTCAGTCCGGTATTTCTAGTATGGGTTTTGAGCGGTTTTGTATGTGTTGGTCGATGGTAATGTTATTTTATATCTTGCTTGTTGGGTTATTTATAGGTATGTAAACCATGTTTTTTCATATCCTGAGCCGCATTTCGTTTATTTAAACTCTTAACATACATGTAAATATTTATTTAAGAAAGTAAAAATAAGAATAATAAAAACTTACTATATAATTAGAATTTAATAATCACAGACTAATAATAATTATATATAATAATTATATAGTTATTTTATACTTTTATATAGTATAATGTGATATTGGTTATGTAGTAATTATATGATGGTATATTATATGAGTAGTAATTTTTTAGGTTTGTGTGGTTGTAGTATTATAGTGTAGTGTAGGTTTATGTATATGGATGTTATATTGTGGTTTATTCATTATTTGGTAGTTTGGTTTGGTATTTGTTGAAGTATTAGTTATAGGTATAATGTTATATGGTTTGTGTATATAGGGATACATTAATAAATTATTTATCAAGCGTGTTTAAATAATTTGACAATGTGTTTATATATTAGATCAATATTTTAAATATAGTACTCTACCATATTCAGTTTTACATTGATGTTATTCGCCTACTTTAATTTAAATTCTTTAATCTTTGCATATGCCTAATCATTATATCATTATCTGATGATTATACGTTTCGTGCTCCAGTAATACCTTCAGTTAACACATACGTAAAAAGTTTCCGCTCAGATATCATAGTACATTTACAATCTGGTTCACATGCTATAAATACTTTCCTGTCCATTGTTTTCTAAGTAAGATAATATGAATTTCTTGTCGTCTTATAGAACTTAGGAAGCGTATCGATGATAACCGGTTAGGATCATCGATCAGGGTTTTCTTAAATGCGTAGTATTCTAGGTATAACATGTAATGAATTACGGTCACGTAATTAGATAACACATATGTCTTCTTCATCTCATTAACATTCGCTTACGTACCTCTAGCATATATTTCAGCTGCGTCAGGTCCTGAAATGTAGAAATCCAATATTGATGTTAGGTTCAAAATACGGTGTTTCATTATTTCTCTCTTCCATATATCTACTTCCAAGTTCTTGATTATTGTTTTTGATGTTTATGAATATTATATAGATTAAGTTCTTATTCGCTGGTTTTTTCTCGCACAGGTTAATGAACTGTTTGCTGGTCGAGTTTGTAAAGTCGGAGTCTTGGTTTTTTAAAAGTGTATGTGTTTGCTGGTAAGGCCACTCTTCAGTGTGGATTACATTATACTATGTTTAGAGTTGTGCTATTTGGACTCAGCGATAATAGGCGGGGATATAGGACAGGGTGATTGGGTATGTTTCATCTACTTGGAAAAATTCAAATCCACGGGTTTCTTTTATATATAGATATGAAATCCCTACTTCCAGGTATCGGTTGGATGTTCTCGCGACTGGGACGATGTCTTTGATATTGAGGTATTGTATCCTGGTTAAGGTGATAGAAGCATGAGATACACTAGTGATATTAATACGAGATATCTTTTAGTTACATAATCAGAGAATTGTGCACGGCTTGACGGCCTTGCCGTAAGGTACGTTAGTGGATGAGTGTTGTATAAATTGAGTTTGGATTAAAACATTTCCGCTTGGCTCTATTATATATTTTCATCTCAATGCTGCAGAGGTGTAGTGGGTGTTTTGTTGGGCGGTTGCAGGGTATGATGAAAATACACTGTTTTTTCATACCTTAAATACCAAAAAGCGATAAAATAATTCCCGACCAATCACATACGAGGTCATATTGAGATAAGGATTACTCCGTCCACCCACAAGAAAGGTAAACATTTCCTTCTTACCTGATCAAAGGATCTTACCGATCCAGTATGTTTCAGTTTGAAATATATTTATAAATAATAATAATAATTCATCCGATTCTTGTCTATACTGGAATTCTTTTAGCTGGTATTGGCTTAATCAGCACTAGTGATACAAAGTCTTGATCCTAATTTAAGGCCTAAGATTTAGGCTACGTAGTTATTGCATCCCATTTATAGAAAAAGGTCAGTTTGAAATATATTTTGACATGGTATTAGGCCTAAATGTCCCCGGGGGTAAAAAAGGATTATCCTAATTTAGGGCTAAGTATTATTTCAGAGCCGCATTTTAAACAGATAGAGAGTAGTTTCGTATTGTAACTGAGTCGGGTTGTTGTGTTTCCCTCGTGTTTGGATTGTAATTGTTACATGATAATAATTAAAGAAAATCCGAATTATTTAAAAACTTGAATATTTTTAGTTAACATCGAGCGAATAATTTAAATGTAAGTGATATGTTATTTTTAAATAAAAAACTTAGAATGATTTTAATAAAATACATGTTTTTAGGTTAGCAGAGAAGAACTTATTTGTTATTTTAAATCTTTTACAACATTCGCAAAGATGAATGTAAAGCAGAAGTCAATAGAACAATACGGTGGATAGCTTGTTGTAGAAGGGTGGCTAGGGGCTGACCTTACTGATTTTCTGATTTATTGGCTTTAAGGTACTAAATATATGTTTTTTAATTAAAATGTCATAAAATTTACTAAGTTTATTTTAAACTTGTTATAAAATTTATAAACAAAAAAGTATTAAACAGTTATAATAAATTCTTTTTGTTAAAGATAATGGATTGATTTATTAATAGAAGTTTAAGAACTTTGAAATAATTTAGTTATATTTGAATGAGTAATAAAAATGTACGTGTTTAATTAAACCATAAAATGTTTTAATAAATTATACGTTATAGTGTAAGTGAGTGTGCGTGTGTTGAGTGTGTAAGGGAGTGTGCGTGTGTGTGTGTGGGTGTGGTGTGTGTGTGTGTGTGTAGTAAATCTGTTGTGTGAGTGTAAGTAAACCTGTGTGTGTAAGTAAATCTGTGTGTGTAAGTAAATCTGTGTGTGTGTGTGTTGTGTGTAAGTAATCTGTGTGTGTGCAAGTAAATCTGTGTGTGTGTTGTGTAGTAAATTCTGTGTGTGAGTGGTAAAGTAAATCTGTGTGAAGTGTATAATCTGTGTGTGTAAAGTAAATCTGTTGTGTGTAAGTAAATATTTCTGTGTGAGTGTAAAGTAAATCTGTGTAAGTAAATCTGTGTGTGGTGTGTGTATAAGTGTAAATGTAAGTATTCCTATGGGTAAATGTAAGGCCATGTGCATGTGTGTATATAGTGTCCATGAGTGAATGTGTGTTATAAGTGGTAAATCCTACGTATGATTGTGTGTGTGTGTGTGTGTGTGTGTGTGGTGGTGTGTGTGTGTGTGTGTGTGTGTGTGTATTTGTGTGGTGTGTGTGCCGGTGCTGTATGGGTGTTCTATAATAATAAAAATAGGAATGAAGTAAATAACACTAAGTATAATAATAAAAATAATAAAAATAATAAAAATAATAAAAATAAAATAATATTAAGAAAATAATAAAACAAAAAATATTAAAAATGAAAAAGTATTAAAACTAGATTAAAAAATATAAAAGTAAAAACGTGAAAAAAATTATAAGCTGAAATAAATATATTAAAGGAAAATAAAAGAAATCATAATGTTAATAAATATATGAGTTAAAACAGTAAAACAGAAAGTTAAAACAGTAAAGCAGAAAGTTAAAACAGTAAAGCAGAAAGTTAAAGCAGTAAAGCAGAAAGTTAAAGCAGTAAAAAGCAGAAAGTTAAGGCAGTAAAAACCAGTAAAACAAAAGCCATACTAATCCCCGCCACTTGGTGTTAGGGTCACACCTCTAATTGATTTACGTGTTTACTGCTTTAAGGTATGTAATGTTAAATAATATAAATGAAATACAAGTAAACTATGAGTTAAAGCAGTAAACAATAGTTAAAGCAGTAAACATGAGTTAAAGCAGTGCAGTAAGGCAGTAAAACAAAAGCATACTAATCCCTTAGGTGTTAGGTAACACCTCTATTGATTTACTGATTTACTGCTTTAAGGTATGTAATGTTAATGTTTTTAATAAAAATTTTAGTGCAGTTTGTAGTAAAATAAAAATGATTTTATTCAGACACTTTGGC
>JABUQX010026993.1:12500-23489 GCA_015478945.1 Trachelipus rathkii
GCATAAATATTTTTCCCATACCAAATCAAAGGTGCTCAATATGTCCACCATTGGATGCATGGCATATGTCTGTACTCTGTACAGTAGTCAAACTCGTCAGAATCCTTTATATATACGAGCATGTCTGCATGCGAGTATGTCTGCATCCACTGCTTCCACGGCTGCTGTTATGCGTATCTTCTTATGCGTATCTGCGTATCTCACCCGCTACATTAACCGAACTGAAGATACGCACAACAGCAGCCGTGGAAGCAGTGGATGCAGACATGCTCGCAAAGGTTTGGGACGAGTTTGACTACCGTACGGACATATGCCGTGCATCCAATGGTGGACATATTGAGCACCTTTGATTTGGTATGTGAAAAATATTTATGCTTAGTATTGTAACATAAACTTAATCGCAGATTTCTATGTTCAATAGTTTTCATAATAAACTCTTTTCAAATCGGATGATTCTTTTTGAAACACCCTATATATATATATATTTATATATATATATATATATATATATATATATATATATATATATATATATATATATAAAATAATATATATATATATATATATATATATATATATATATATATATATATATATATATATATATATATATATATATATATATATATATATATATATAGGTGATATTTGGTTTAGAGCGACAAATATAATCGATCCATATCTCAAAAAATACAATAGTTATAGGCAAAAAAAGGAATCATTGCTGGAATCCTGGAAAAATTTATTGAGGAAAATATAAAAAAAAAAAAAAAAAAAAAAAAAAAAAAAAAATGAAAAAAAAATCATATCTCAAAAACTACAATAGCTACAGCGAAAAGGAATACATTTTTGGAATCCTTGTAAAATTTTAGTTAGGAAAATGTAAAAAAAAATGAATAAATCAAAAATATATAAAATAATATTGGCTATTTTTTTTTTTTAGGAGCAGGGATTTATATATATATTTATTTGTAAAGGTATTACAAGGCAATGTAGGGGGTCTCGAGCCGACGGGGAACACAGGGGGGACGTTTTCCATACCCCGTATGGGGAGGGGCGGAGGAACCCCCGCGACACCCAAATACCAAAGAGCGGGGGTTCCGGAGACCCTCCCCGGAGGGGGGGAATTAGTCCCCTCGTAGTTCCCCGGAAGGCGAGAGACCCCGACTCCTGCCATCGGTGCGGTATACCTTGGGGTATTCTTTAGTAAAAGAAAAAAAGCAAAATTTAATAGAAAGTCTATTTTATCGAGAAACCAATAAAGTCTCTAAATAAGGCTTCTAACATATTACTATATTATTAACAATATATACTTTTTTATTTTTTTATTTTTTTTACATTTTTCCTATGTACAAATGGTCCAGGATTTCAAATGTTTCAATTTCGCTGTAGCTATTGTAGTTTTCTGAGATATATTTTTTTTTCTTTTTTTTTTTTTTCTTTTTTTTTTACATTTTCCGCTCTAAAATTAGACCAATTCCAGCAATGTATTCCTTTTCCTTGTGGCTCTTGTAGTTTTTGAGATAGATTGATGATAGTTGTCGCTCTAAACCAATTATCACCAATAATAGATATATAATATATATAATATATTATATATATATATATATATATATATTATATATATATATATATATATATATATATATATATATATATATAATATATATATATATATATATATATAATATATATATATATATATTTTATATATATATATATATATATATATAATTATATATATATATATATATAGTATAATAGTCTAAAACGTACTTATCATTTAATTTTAATAATAATAAAAGTAACCATTTTATTTTATTGAAACGAAAATTCGTACCTAAAAAAATAATTAATAACTAAACACAATTTGTAATAAGTTCATACTATTTTTAATAAAAGAAAAGGAAAGAATCTGAGCTTCGCACCAAAAGCAAGTTTTGTCAATTATACTGTGTTTTAAACCAATGTTTACCTTTGGCCTACCTGGGTAGTTAGAAATTAATTGCGCAGCATATCTGCTGTTTATTGTTTATAGAAACGTTATTATTGTAAAATTCAATCTGAGAGACACCGATCATGCCTGGCGTGACTAGAGAAACGTTTCTATGATGCGCGAAAAACAAAAGACACGCGCTATCTGCATTTCCAAAGTGCACTACAAAGTGCACAATACAGTCAAGGGCTCGTTCGCTCATGCAACAATACATATATATTTATAATATATTATATATATATATATATATATATATATATATATTATATATAGTAATATATATATATATATATATATATATAAAATTTATTTTTGATATATAAATATATATATATATATATATATATATATATATATATATATATATATATATATATATATCCCAGAATTTGGCTGTTGGGAGTTTACAGTTTGATGCCTTGGTGATAGGTTCGCAAAAAGATAACGCAAGTTCCGTCTAATGTTTATTTCTATTCTCTACACCGATTGCCAGCTGAAATGTATTCAAATAGGAGGCTCGGAATATGCACATGTTATAGGTCTCACGAAATCAGAAAAAGTGATCCAGCATGGCAAATAGCTGGCCTGGAGAGCATGGGGAGGGGGAGATGATGATACCCCCTTAAAGTGATGCTAAAAAGCCTTACGTGCGGGAAATGATTTAAATTTCCTTTGCAGAATTTTCATGAAAACAACTTTTGAAAAGTTTTTAATTATCAGGAATATATAAATAGGATTCATGAAAAATATAAAGATCGACGAACAAAAACAAAGAAGAAGCACTAGGATTAGAAAAAAAATAGGCGAAATGGAAACTTGGGAAGTGTTATCAAAACGGAAAAACGGGGGGGGGATGAAAAATGGACGATGAGGTCGACCAGTAAGAAAATTACAAGTCGAGATGGGGGGGGGGAGGAAAATGTTTTATTGATATGAATTTTCTGGAAGTCGGAAAGAAAATTTTAATAGTCTAGGATAAAAATAGGCTTTTATTCCTATTTTCTTTGTCGAATAAAATAATTCGGTAAAGAGATCCCCTGCCAGGTAAAGCTTATGTATTACGCGAGTTTCGCCGATGGATTAGAGTAAACGGGCTCTAATGTGGGGTAACCAGATGAAGTTGTCTTCGGTTCTGGTAATGGAGCTCTCTGAAGGACGGTATACTGGATACTCGGTACTACCGAAGGAGCTGTCGGAGGGGCTGCAGGAACTGCCTGAATCGGACGGAGTTTTATATAAACATAGTAGATTCCTACCGTACAGAGAATAGCAATGAAAATAGAAAAACCGGATATGGAAAATGAATGGATGTTGATTAATTCCTGAGTCCGTAAAGTTTTGTTTATGTTATCCAACGAAGCGTCCCAATGTGGATGAATAGATTTCAATTTCAACTTGGAAGTGAAAGAAGTTATATTGGGAAGGAAGTCATGAGATGTCTCTAGGTGTTCAGGAAACTGAGGGTCTCTCGAAAGCCAGTTGGTCTGCAAGGAAGAGTGTGGAGGGTATTTGAAAGAGTAAGTTTCAGATACCAGGGTGCATCCTTGGAGGAGGGAGAATAATGCACTGGTGCCTAACTTCGGCTGTTTCATAGGACAAGAGATGGAAGCGGTTATAGGAGAAGGAAAAGAGATTAAAGTGTAGTTTCCAACTTTAAGAGAGTAAGGTAGCTTGTAAGGATAGGTATTATAGTTACAGAATGTGGTGTTGGGTTTAGAAAGTATGGCTGACAATATACAATCTTGATAATCTATTTGGTGTATAAGATTTGAAGGAAAACAAATATAATTATCATTTAAGTGCTTGCAAATCTCTTCTGAAAGAGTTGTGCTGTAAGTGAATTTTAAAGTTTAAATGTTTAAAAGGTAATTATGGAAAAGGGATATGGCAGTAAGATTCCAAAAAAATGTATAATATAATAAGGTTGGAAATGGATTGAGGTGGACAGCTTCATAAGGGGTTTCTTCGGAGAAGGGTATGATGGTGGATATTATATAGGGGTGATTTCCTTGAATATATGACCAGGAGAAAGTAAGAAATTGGTAGAAATTTTCGCGGTTAAGAGGAAGTATTGGCTAATGATGTAGAATTTGACTGCTGTTTTGAATAAGTTCAAGTATGATGTCATATGAATACAAATTTAGAGGAGTGTTATGTGTTTTGGCGTTTTCCCAGATGCTCTGAACTGTCCTAATAAGATTATATATATTATCTGAGATGATCTTTTCTAAGTTGAGGTAAATGTTTAACTTTAAGAGTTCTTGTTGAAGCTCTATTGAAGAAATTGAGGAATTTACGTACTTTGTGATGACTATTAGGTTATCTTTTATGGCTGTTAATGTGTTGGTATTATTATACAAGTGGGTTCGTGTATCTTGTAATATGTCTATTCTAGTTTTGAGCTTTTGAATATCATTCATGGTGGCGGTTCCAAATAGGTATTGCAAAGCTGAACCGCCTATGTCCATAAGACCTCTTTTGTTTTTCCTGGGGTGTGCTGAAGGCTGAGTTTTTACATGAGATAGAACCCAGGGATCTTTTGACAAAGCTATGAATTTCTTTTGACTTTCGTCCAATAACGTTTTTATATAACTTAATTCTGGGGAAGTATTAGTTTCATCTGAATAAAATCTACTTTTAAACCTATCTTGTAAATAAGGTATATAAACAGATGTTAAATTATTATTTTTGCTTACTACCCTTTGTATTTGTTGGAAAATTTCTGTTGTACATCTTAAGTCTGTATGGATTTCCAGGTAGCTTGTTATCATCTTTATCTGACCGGTGTGTTTTGCTACAAATCCTGGATGTATTACATATTCTGATCTTTGGTTTTCTTTTTCCAGAGAGAAGGAAGCTGATAATAGTATTTGAAAGAAGAACCAAATTACATGCATGATTCCTGTGAGAAGATATATGAAAAATTTTATGAGAGATGGTTTTTGTTTCAATATTTTGCTGTTGAAAAAAATAAGTATCTTATTACTTGAAAAATGGGTTTAACTTTTTCTATTTTGCATATTTAAAATGTCCATTTTTAATATGTTTTTATATTTATACGTTGGTGTAAATGTATAAATTGTTCTCCCCTTGGGAGTTTTTAAAAGAAAACTAAATAACTATTCACGGCTTGTGATGTCTTGGTTGAAAACCTCTACCTCGAGGGATATTTTGTGGGGGAGGTAAGTAATATTGTCTGCCTCCTCTGGTTATTGTTCTTTGTTGTCTGTCCCTTAAAGCCATGGGATGAGGAATGTTTGTGTTCCTCATTGGGAAATGTGGGACAAAGGTGTGATCTCTAGATCTGTTATCTGGTGGAGAAGGAGGCGATGTATTTCTAGCTGTGGATGGAGGGAGAGGAATTGTGTCTTGAGGAGAAGGGAGTGGGAATGATGGAGGGGGTTGTTAAAGGTTCATGTGGGATTGGTGGAGGTGGTGGTGGTGGACGTGGAGTTGGTATCGGATGCGCTACTTTGAAGTGATATTTTGGTGGTAATGGGGGAGGTGTTGGAGGTTCCATTTGGGATGCTGAAGGCTGTGATGGTGGAAATTCATCAAAAGATAGTTTGGGGGGTATGGTGGTGGGAAAACCTTTAAAGGACATTCTTTTTGGAGGGGAGGGGGAGAAAAAGAAGTTTTTCTTTGGGCTTGGTAGGTGGGCGTGGGAGGTAGGTTTTGAATGAGATTGAGATGGAGGAGTTGAGTGAGAAGTTGATGGAAGTGGTAGATGAGAACTAGGTAAAGGAGAAGATGGTGAAGGAGGAGGAGAAGGAGTTTGAGGTGGAAGATGAGAAGGAGTTTGAAGTGGGGGAGGAGAATCAGATTGAGGTGGGGGAGGAGAATCAGATTGAGGTGGGGGAGGAGGAGGGGGAGGTAAGAGATTTCTCTGTGGTGATTGCAAGGAAGGTGGAAGTTGTCTCTTAAAATAGATGGTGTTAGGAATTGGTGGGGTGGGGGGGGGGGGAGGTGGAGGGTATTGAATTTGTTGTATTTGTTGAAGGGGTTTATTAGGTGGTATATTATCGCCTTTGGGATTGAGAGAAGAAATAGGTATATTATTTGCCCTAAGTTTAGTAATCTTAATATTATCTCTATGCACAATGAAAGTTTTGGAAGTTTTTAAACATTGCAAAAGTAACTTATTGAAATGGACTAACTGTTTCACAGAAAACGGGCCGGTCCACTTCGAAAAAAGTTTCGGACTTTGGCTTGGTTTCTTTACGTCTATTACAAAAACATAATCACCAACCCTAATGGGAGTTGAAGTTGCCTTCTTATGTTGCTTATTCATTTGTGTTGTTGTTTCTTGCTGAAGATGGTGGCGAGCCTGGTCTCGAATGAGATTAGCTCTTTCTGCAAGGTCTTGAATGTAACTGTGAATAGATTTTTGTGGTTCAGATCCTTTAGTAAAAGGAGATATGTAATTGGGGAGATCCCATGGAAGACGCTTATTGTACGTGTACAATAAGAAATGTGGGGTGCAACCGATAGAAGAGTTATATGTGGAGTTAATTGCAATTTGAGTGAAAGGAATTAATTTACCCCAGTCAGTGTGGTTCGAGTTGACATAGTGTCTCAAATGATTTGCAATCTTCAACATTTCTCTCTCCGAGAGGCCGTTTGCTTCAGGTCTTCGGACGACGATGTTGACTGCTTTTACACCCCACTGTTTACAAATCTCTTTGAAGAAATGGGATGTTAGTTCGAGGGCTCTGTCAGACACTAGTACTTCAGGCGTACTATGGCGACATATAACTCTTTCTAGCAATGCCTGTGCTATATCTTTAGCTGTGTGTTGAATTAGAGGCACTAGCTCCACATACCTAGTAAGGCTGTCTTTCAGCACTAATATGTATCTTGCCTTAGTCTCCTTGCAGGTTGGCAAAGGACCCAACACATCTAGATGGAGCCTGGAGAACGGCTCGAACGGAAGGGGGTAGCTTTTTATCTCTGCAATCTTCGGCTTGTTACCCTTAACTCTCTGGCATGAGACACAAGTTGTGCAATATTCTTTCACCAGAGTATAGAGTTTAGGAAATATGTACTTTTCCCTGATTCTATACACTGTTCTCTCAATGCCACAATGTCCAGATGGGAGAGAGTCATGATTAAATTCAATGATAGAGTGTATCATTGAATCCGGTACCTGGAGTAAGAATGTGCCTTCTTGTGTTGCATAATGCAAAATGTCGTCAATGAGAACATGCGGAAAAGTGTCAGCAGTGGTGTCTTGCTGTTGAAGAGGTTTGTTATGAGAGATTAATGGCTTCGCAAAATCATAAAGATCTTTAAGTCTATGGCAGGCCTTTTGTTCTCTCAGCATAGGGTTTTTCTTGTTTTTGGCAGAATTGTGTTTTGAGCGAGAGTGGCAGAAGTTGTAAAAGAAGCTCGCAAGATATACACCATCGATTGCCAGTCTGAAATCTCACGGAACATTCGCACATAACAGGTCAGAAAAATAATCTCACGTTTATCAAAGTATAAAGGCTAATTTTAATTTTATATTTTATTTAAGATTTTCTTCACCCCTTTTGAATATTTTAAATAAAAATAGCCATTTCTTTAAAGTAAAAATTAAAGTAAAATTTTGGGATCATATTTTTTATACCAATAATACAAATTCGCACATTTTGCCACGCTACTAAGGCACATGATCTTCTAAAGTATATAATTTTCACCAAGAATATTCATGCTCATAATGCAAAGTAAAAATTATATTACCACATCACACTCAGAGGAAACCGTTTTCCTAACATAATATGAAGAAATTTATAACCGAGAAACCAATCTCTCTCCATGAAAATTCCTCCCCAAAAGATTATACTGACGCTCCAGAAAGATCCGAATCGCTACAAAACTATCAAAATGATTCAGCATCCCTCTCCCAGAGGCAAAAATTTGATATATATAATATATATGGTAATAACAGTTCAACCACTCTTGGTAATTTCGACGCAATTCTAAATGTGATAGATCACAAAAACGCCACCACTCACAAGGCATATTTTGAAAATTTTATTAAAGTTGATTCTCAAAATTTGGGTAAAAACTCGATTTTAAATGTTTTGCCTACCAATAACTCTGTTAAAGATTACAAAATTGTTTCAAATGTTAAAGCCCCCATACGATAATATCGATTATTTCTTTAAATCTATATATTCCTACTTATTTGTTTCATAAATTAGTAATATTTTTTTTTTTTAAATAGAGAAGTTCAATTTTCAATTTATTTTTTTTGTCTTTTTAGATTTTTTAAATACTTAAAAACTATTTTTTCAAAAAAAAATTTATAATAGCAAACATTCTGCAATCATTAGTTCATTGTTTGAAGCCTACAATGACATTTCAAAAATCAAAAACATGGATTGTAAACATTTAAGGGTGAATCATGCAGAAACTTTTGCTCTTAAACCTACTTTCCATTTTTCTCGTTTCAGGAATTATTATTCTTTAATTTTTGTTTTGTTAAGGTTATGGATAGGTTAGGTTATGGTTAGGCTTAGGTTAGGGTAAGGTTTAGGTTAGTTAGGTTGACTTGGTTAACTGGCATAACTAACCTAACTAAATTAATCTAACCAAAACCTAACCTAACCCTACACCTATAAGCTAACCTAACCTAACAAACCTAACCTAAAATTTCAAATGTTGAATTTAAGAAAAAACGTAAGTGAAAATTTAAGAAAAAGCGTACAGTTTTAGAAGTTCAAATTTTTTTAAAACAGTTTTTACAATGATTGGTTCGAAGAGCAGAATTTTAAAATATGAATATGAGAACAAGAAATAATTGTTATTGAATTATCTTCAAAAGATAATTTTCAAATATTAATGCAAATAAAACAAAAGGGATAGATTAGTTTAATAAAATATCGATAATATCGATGTGGGGGGGCTTTCTAACGGAAAAGAAAGCCTATAATATATATGTATTGTTTGCATGAGCAACCGAGCCCCTTGACTGTAATTGTTGCACTTTGTAGTGCACTTTGGAAATGCAGATAGCGCGTGTCTTTTGTTTTTCGCGCATCATAGAAACGTTTCTCTAGTCACGCCAGGCATGATCGGCGTCTCTCCGATCAATTTACAATAATTAAAGTTTGTTAATGGTACATGTGAATTTAATGGCTCGCTTTCTTGCGTAGTTTTTTTCATGGTAAACAGGTTTAAAACACAGTATAATTGACAAAACTTGCTTTTGGTGCGAAGCTCAGATTCTTTCCTTTTTTTTCTTTTTTTATTAAAAATAGTATGAACTTATTACAAATTGTGTTTAGTTATTAATATTTTTTTAGGTACGAATTTTCGTTTCAATAAAATAAAATGATAGTTACGTTTTATTATTAATTAAAATTAAATGATAAGTACGTTTATATATATAATATTATAATATATATATAAATATAAATAAATGTAGAATATATATAATAATAATATATATATATATATATATAATATATATATATATAATATATTATATATATATTATATATATATATATTATATAGGGCCTGGTTTCGTAATACCCCCCCCTTCGATATTCCTAATCGATTTTTTATTTGATAAAAATTAAACATTATCGATTTTTTTTTATAATTTTTTGATAAAATGTGAAGTAACTTTACTATATTTTTTATTTTTTTTAAAAATTATTAAAAGTTTTACTAAAAGAAATTATATATATATATATATATATATATATATATATATATATATATATATATATATATAATATATATATATATATAATAATATATATATAAATATATATATATAAGTATATATAAGTTTATATAATATATATATATATATATATATATATATATATATATATATATATATAGATGGTCAGATTTTTTTAATGCTCACAGTATGTAGCTAGAGAACGGCAGGTCCTACAGTAAAACAAATTATATATTTGGAATCAGCCGAAAATTCTAAGGATGGGATTTAACTTTTTTTTTTTTTTTTTTTTTTGAAGTAATGTTTTTTTTTTTTTTAACTAAAGGAATACTCCTAGGGTAAATAGCCGCACACCCCCGCAAAAGATGCAGGAGATCGTGGGTTCCCGTCTCGGCCTCGCCTGGACACTGGGGGGACTAATCCCCCCTCCGGGTGGTCTCCGGAACCCCCGCTCTTTGGTCTTTGGGTGTCGCGGGGGTTCCTCCGACCATCCCCTCCGGGGAATGAAACGTCCCCCCCTCTGTCCCCCGTCGGCTCGAGCCCCCTAAATTTGGTGAAATAATTTTGTTTTTTTTGTAAAATTTTAAGTTTTTTTTTTTTAATTGGGCTCGAGACCGACGGGGGACAGAGGGGGATGTTATCATACCCCGGAGGGGAGGTCGGAAGGAACCCCCGCGACCACCCAAACAAAAGGAGCGGGGGTTCCGAGGACCATCCCGGAGGGATTAGCCCCACCGTCGTCCACCGGAGCCGAGAGACCCCGAACTCTGCGACATCTTTGCGGTTTACCTAGGGTTTCCTTTAATTAAAAAAAAAAAAATTACTTCAAAAAAAAAAAAAAAAAAAAAAATTAAATCCCATCCTTAGAATTTTCGGCTGATTCCAAATATATAATTTGTTTTACTGTAGGACCTGCCGTTCTCTAGCTACATACTGTGAGCATTAAAAAAATCTGACCATCTATATATATATATATATATATATATATTATATATATATTATATATATATATATATATATATATATATAATATAATATATATATATATATATTTATATATATATATTATAAATATTATATATAATATCAATATAATATATTTCTTTTAGTAAAAATAAAAAAATTTTAAACAAATAAAAATATAATTAAAGTTACTTCACATTTTATCAAAAAATTATAAAAAAAAATCGATAATGTTTAATTTTTATCAATAAAAATATCGATTAAAATATCGAAGGGGGGGGTTATTACGAACCAGGCCTATATATATATATATATATATATATATAATATTATATATATATTATATATATAAA
>JABUQX010026994.1:0-40909 GCA_015478945.1 Trachelipus rathkii
ATATTTATTGGTTGTTTATGCTTTTTTAGCAGTTTTATTGTTTTACACATTCTGGTGTTTTTCGTGTGTTGGATGTTCTTAGTGAGGAAAGTTTGGAAGTTGTTCGAAGAATGTGTTTTAATTAAATCGGTGATTTTGGTGTTAACCTGTGTTAAGGTTTGTAGTGATATGGGTGTTGTTTCTCTGAGGGAGTTGTGTTGTTTAATTAGTTGTTCTATTTCAGGTGTTAGGGCTGGGCTATACTTTTTGATGTATCCTCTGGGAATGTTTTGGTCAGCTATTTTATTGATTAAAAATGTGAAATTTTGTATGGCTTTGATGAGTGTTGATGCGTTTGTGTTATTTTCGGGGTGTATGCTATTTTCCATGTAATTGGTGAAGTTTGTCCAGTCGGATTTTTTTGTAGTTTGTATGTGTTTTCCTAAGTGGGTAGTTTGTGTTGTTAATGTTTTGATATTTTATGATGATGGGGAGGTGATCGAAGTTTAGATCGGTTTGTGTTGACCAGTGGAGTTTGGTATGTAAATTTGGTGAGCATAGTGTTATGTATGGTGATGTGTAAGTTTGTTTGATTTTTGGTGGAATTCAGGTGTGGCTATTTGTGTTGTTTAGAATGTTTAAATTTTTGAGGTTAGATATGATGTGTATTCCTCTATGGTCCGCTTCTTGGGTGTTGTACCATGTAGGATGGCGAGCATTGAAGTCATCTCCCATTATGAGATTTGGGAGGTGGGGGATGTCAGTGAGGTTTGGTTTATAGTTTCTAGGGCAGTGTGATGAAGTGTAGTGGGGAATCTATAAGTTTAATAGGTTGTGAGGCTTTTTATTTACCGTTGTTCTGAATGATTGTATTTTGGTGGTGTTATCATTTAATGTCGGTGTGTTTTGTAAGGTGGTGTTTGTATTTGGTAGTGAGTTGTGTGTAAGAGTTAGTAGAGTGTTTTTTTTATTTGAGGTGTGTAAATGACGTCGTAACCGTAGAATTTTGGTTCTAGATAGTTTTCGAGTATGTGGGCCTCTTGTACCAGGATAAAAAAAAGAAAAGTAAATGACGTCGTAACCGTAGAATTTTGGTTCTAGATAGTTTTCGAGTATGTGGGCCTCTTGTACCAGGGATATGTGCACATTGTGTTATTTTAAGAAGGTTTCTATTTTTTTGTTTTTTGTTATAGAGTCTGTTTGTGTTGAATTGTAATATGTTAATGTTGTCGGTTTGTTTCTGTTCTGTGAGTGTTGTGGGGGCTATTGTGGGTGGTGTGTAGACTTGGCAAAATCCAATTGTGTTTTGAGGGGGAGAGCATGGTGAAAGGTGAGCAGTGTTCATGTATTCACTGCTCACATCTATTGCAGCGTATGGAGTTTCTTTCCTATTTTATTGCATACAAGGCACAGATAAATTCCAGGTCCAGGATTTGTTTATATGCCCTCAGCTTTTACAAGGAATGCCTCAGAGTAAAAAAAAGGAGATATAAAGTTGGTGAGTGGTAAAGAGTCCTGTAATAATCTCGGAGGATTCCTCCGGAAGCGGCGGCGGTGCGCAAAAGCTGCAGCGGTAACCGCACAATTTCTTGTGGGTGGGGGTGAGGGGAGCGAGAGAATTTTGAGCTGGCTCTTCCAGGCGGATCAAGCAGCTGCAGTGTAGCCTCTTGTCGACATTCTTTTCACACACACACACACACACACACACATATATATATATATATATATATAGTATAACTATATATATATACTATATATGTAATATATATTATATATATATTTAACTAGTTATTTTAGTTTAAACTATATATATATTATAATATATAATATATATATATATAATATATACTAATGATATATATATTATATAATATAGTATATATTAATATATATTTCAATATATTATTATATATATATATACTATATAATATATAAATATATACAATATATATATATATATATATATCTATATATATATTTATTATTAATATATATACTTTTGATATTATATATATATATAATATATATATATGAGTATATGAAGGTTAAGACAAACATAATAGAACAATTGATTTATGTTCTTAAGTGTTAATTTTTTACCCCAATATTTTTAGATAAAATGGCAGCCGAATTCTCTAAAAGAACCTTGCAATCTTGGGAATAGGACCGGAAGAAGGAATAATCTTTTGTCTTCCCCACAGATTAACGAAATACATTCACATCGAACGATAACGACCCAATGCTATAAGGTGATAACAAATATAGGTACTTAATTAATTTATACTAATATAAGCCAAAGCTTTCCAAACCATCAGAAAAGAAATTCACCATGCTTCCAGACAATGCTGAGTCGGAAGATTGGAAGAAAATTCAATCTTCCACCCAGGGGCATGGAATAGTCTTCCTGGCTTCCGGCTCACAAGCGTTTTGATGATATTATGGATAAAAAAGCGTGATGCTAATTATGTTAACCTTTCTTTTTCGTATCCATAAAACTGCTCCAAGGGCTAGAATGGTGCTATAATATTCGTTAAATAAAGGAAGATGAAATAGCCTTAGACCCATTTCATAAGACTTTGTTTTTGAGATCGAATTATTGTGCAGCTAAATTTTATATAAACTTAAGCTTACCAAGATTAAACAAACACAAATTAACCACACTATTTAAAAGGTTTCAAATGTGGAACCTTGTTACAAAGTAATAAATACCAGATACCCGTGTCTACACTTTTAAAAATATATTGATAAATATTAACATATTAACTAATAAATAATTACATACAACCCATAGAGATGTTATTGAAACAGAGCAATATTCCGGTTATTAATTTTAGGAAATATTGTCTTTTGAATCTTAATTGAACTTGGTATTTTTATTTAATGAATAGAGAAAGTTTTCTCCTTTACGACGGTAAATGACAATGTTTGCTCTCACGACTAAAAATGACAAAGATTCGCTTAAATGACTAAGCAAATGAATGATTAAATTACGACCTAGCAAGCTCCGATTTGAATACAAGGTTAGCCTTCTTTCTACGATACCAACCAACAGACTGCTTGCTATATTATTTTATATATAATATATATATATATATATATATATATTTTTATATAAAATAATATATATATATATATATATATATATATATATATATATATATATATATACTATATATTATATATAAGTTATAATAATATAATATAAGGCCCATCTAAAGGCCACCATCCTATTCAAACTCACAAGCTAACTTGGAAAAGGAATACATGCTGGAATCCTGGCAAAATTTAACCGAGGAAACTGTAAAAAAAAAAAAAAAAAAAAAAAAAAAAAAAAAAAAAAAAAATCATATCTCGAAACTACAAAAGCTACAAAGGAAATGAATATAATTTTTTGGAATCCTTGTAAATTTGGTTAAGAAAATGTTAAAAAAAAAAAAAAAAATAAATTAAACAAAAAAATTGCTTTTTTTTTTGGGTGGGTGCTGGGACATAGTATATATAATATATATATATTATATTATATATTAATATATATATAAATAATATATATATAATATATATATATTTATATATATATATATATTATTGTAAAGGTATAACGGCAATTTAGGGGGCTCGACCCGACGGAACACAGGGGGACTTTTCCATACCCCGTAGGGGAAGCGGGCGGAGGAACCACCGCGACACCCAAATACCCTATTATACTACTTGGTGTGTGGTTGTGTTAGTTCGCAGCAAATGAGCCGCGGGGTCCAGAAGACCCTCTCCGCGAGGGGGGGAATTATTCTACCCCGTACGTTCCCCAGCCGAGGACCCCGACTCCTGCCAATCGGTGCTAATACCCTTGGGTAATCTTAGCTTAAACCAATTTTAATAAGAAAGTCTTTTCTTTACGAGTAACCAATAAGGTCTCTAATAGGCTCTCTAAATCATATTACTATAATTATTAACAATAATTTCTTGTTTCTACCATTTTCCCTATCCAACTTTTACCCAGGATTCCAAAAAATGTATTGCTTTTCGCTGTAGCTATTGTGGTTTTTGAGATATATTTTTTTTTATATAATGATATATATCATTATATATATAATATAATATAATATTTTAATATATTCCGCACTAAAATTGGACCAGCATTCCAAGCAATGTACTTCCTTTTCCCTGTACTTTGAGATATGGATTGGGATTGTGGCTCTTCTAGAAGCTGTTACCAATAATATATTTATATATATAATACTATATATATTTAATATATATATATATATATATATATAATATATAATATATATATATAGTATAAATAAATATATATATATAATATATAATATATATATATATATACGGTATATATAATAATATAATTATATATAAATATATATATTATATATATATATATATATATATATATATATTTAATATATATATATTATTAATGCCGCTAGCCGTTGCTCAATTGGTAGAGCGACAGAGTCCAAGGCTAGGGCCTGGGTTGATCCCTAGGTTGGACCCTAGGTAGTAATTGCCTTGAGAGGTAGTTCCCCTCCTAAAAATAGGGCTAATACCCGTGGAAGGAGTGGACTTTTTCAATAATATATATTATATATATATACTAATAATATATATATATATATACTATATATATACTATATATATATATATAGATATATATATATAACTAATATAATTATATCATTATATATCTGGCGCGGTTTACAGACGGAAGCAACAGGAAGGCTACGTGCAGTGTGGGTTTTTGGGGGTTGTCTCTGGGTGTGTGTGGGTAGTGTGTGGTTTAGTGGGTGTGTTGGGTGTGTTGTGTGTGGTTGTTGGTGTGAGTTGGGAGTGTGTTGTGTTGGTGTGTGCTTGTGTGAGTGGTTGTGCGTGGTTTGGTTTGTGTTGGGGGGTAGGGTTGTGTGGTGCGGTCGGGGGTGGTTATTGTTGGGGTTGTGGGGTTGGGTTTTAGGTGGGTTGGTTTTGTTTTAGTGTTGTGTGGTTGTGTGTGGGGGTGGGGTTTGGGGTTACGCATGTTGGGTTGTGGTTATGGGGTGACTGTGCGTGTTTGTGTGGGGTTGGGTGGTTTGGTGTGTTAGTGCTGTTTGGTGGGTGTAGTTGGGGTGGTGTGGGGGCGTGTTTCGGTAGGGGGTCTCCTCTAAAAATAAATAAAAGCGAAAATTAAAAGCAACTAATGTAAAAAAATAATTCAAATTGACTATTTATTAACTATTAAAAAATAATTGTTACAGTTAAACAAGGACGCTAAATTTACATTAAAATCATTTAATTTCTTCAATGAAACATTATTTTTTCATAAGAACATTGACTGGGGAGGAGAGTTTCGAATTTGTGCCTCCGTAGAGTGAGCGTAATTATAAGCTTTCAAACACTGATGTTGTCACTGGCAACGTAAAAAAGAAAACGTATTCTTATTTTGTCTATTTTGAGGATTTTTCCACAAAGCCACCTCTCGAAAACTGAAACTCGTAGCAAGATCTCTCGCCAAAAAATTGGCACACTTCTCATGAATAGAGTGTTGGCCAGTTTTCAATAGGTGATTTTCTCAAACAAAATTAACAATAACAGAAAACTGAGGTTTTTTTTTTAAATAAGGATAAAATAAAACCTTATTTAATATATATATATATATTATATTAATATTATATACAATAGTATATCATATTTGACGAGTAGTATATATAATATATATATATATTATATATATAATATAATTATATTATATATATAGTATAGGTATATGATAGTATAATTTATTTAGAAGAAAGAAGAGAAGAGAGCAGTGAGAAGAGAGAAGAGAGAGAGGAGAGAGAAATCAGTATTCAGAGCCATTATGAGAGAATACTCTTTATGAAGATAGATGTGATATCATCAATCGAGGTGAGGAAGATCTCAAAGAGTATTGCCATAAGTTACTACAGTTTAGTGGGAATTCCACGAAAGATCTTTAGCTACCAAATCAAGTTCCTGAAACTCTTAGATGTGGTTTAATCCCTGGCCACATAGTGGGTTATCTTTTGACAGATATTTTACCGTAATGATAGGGCTCTGCCGTTGAGTGGTGTAACAATGTAAAAAAAACAAACAACAAAAGAAAAACCTGTGGTATATAAACAAAAAACAAATGCTTTATAAATTTCGAACTAGGACATTCAAGCTATTTTAAAAACTATCCGTAGAGAATGATTCACAAGAATGGTTTCCTGAATCTTATAGAATTAGTTTGATCGCCACAATTCAGGCAACAACGCAGGCTGTTGAAAGGGATTTTCTTTCCTATCGTTATAAAGACATCTTCCGAACAAGCGATGAGGATGAGGGCAGACTGTAAATTTGGCTATACTTTCCATAGAAAACAAACTTAAAGAATTATCAAAGCATCCATTCTGCGTAGAGAAAATGGGGTTGATTATTATATAGTTCGCATTATGGAAATAGTTGAAAAGGAATTGAATCTTCGTTTTCAAGTAGCTGATAGGGGTGAGTACTGTTACATACATTTGTATCCCAGCTTTTCAATATATATATACGTAGTAATATATATATATATATGGGATATATATGTGATACGGTAGTATATAGGTTATGTGGGTATAATGAAGTATAGGTTAGGAGGTAGTAGGCATATATGATAAGTTAGTAGGTTTATATATATTAGTTAGGTTTTATAGTTGATATATATATGTAGTGTTATATGGGTATATATATATATATATATATAGTATATAATATAAGTATATATAATTGTATTAGTATATGTGTATATATATAGCTAATATATTAATATGATATATTATTATAATATATATATGTATTATATATTAATAGTTATAATATTAGGTAGTATATATTATAAATATAGTATATATTATAGTTTTGTAATTTATAAGATTTTCTTAGATAAGCAAGCAATAAAAAGTACTTGAACGTAAAACGTACGTAAATTTTGCTAGGATGTATAAATTGTTTCGCAAATATTATATATAAATATATGAATGTTAAAGCAAATTATTTATAAAATATGGTCTCTTCTTTGAGATGAAAGAGTTATAAAGATAAGGAAGAGTTATTCTCTCATTTTCTTAGTCATTTGTTTCAATGAAAAGATTAGTAGAATTAAATAATATGTTATTTAATTAAATTCTAGGTGACGTCTGGTAAGAATTATTGCTGCCGTTAAATGTTTTTAAACTTGATTGATATTATGGATTTTATGTGATATATTTTTAGTTAGTTATTTTTTATAACGTAATTATATTTTTGTATTCTTAATTGTTTTATTTATATGTTGTTTATTTTATGTAATTATTATACCAAATGTTAATGTTATCATAATTATTATATATTATATTATTACTGGTGAACTAATAAAGTTAACTCGCGCAAACTCGGCAATCTAATAGAAAACTAAGAGAAACACTTGGTAAACATTAATTGGTGACATCAGCTGTATGAGAATTTGTATGGAAAGTGGAAAAAAAAAAAATTTGGTAAATTTTGTTTTTTACTTTTTTTGTATATCTCCAAAACTACGATAGTACAAGAAACTAATAACATATTTAGAAGCAAGCCTATGAAATATGTATTAAAAATAGATTTAGTTTTGATTATGTAAACCTGATAACCCAAGGGAAACGCAAGAATGCAAGATCGGGTCTTCTCGCCTTCCTGGGGACGACGGGTTGGACTATTTCCTCCCCCTCTCGGTAGGGTCTTCTCAAACCCCTGCTCTTTTTGTATTGAGGTGGGTGTCGCGTGTGGTTCCTCCCGCCCCTCCCGCTACGGTGATGGCAAAACGACCCCCCTCTGTCCACCGCGGCTTCCGAGCCCTCTAAAAAATATTTTATATCGCGAGTTCCATATATTGTTATGTAGTTTTTTCTCTACCTGATCCGTAGTTTGGAGATATAAAAAAAAATAAATTTTTTTTTTATTTCCATAACAATTGTCATACGCTGATCCATATTAGTTATCCAGTTTCTTGACTTATCTAGGTTTTCGAGATTATCATGCGGTAGACTGTCTTTAAGTATATATATATATATATATATATGTTATTTACATTAGATCTTTCAATAAACTTAAAGAAATTCGTTGGATTTTCAGAAAATCTCACTGCAGCTGGATGTAAATCCAATTTTTCGTGGAACACACCCAGTGCAATAATTATTACCTATTGATTTAAATATCAAAATCATTAGAAATTATAAAGCATTTGAAGGATCGATAGGAATTTCTTTCTAAAATCGAGGCTTATGAAGGTACAACTTATCTGACATGATGTCAATTATTTTATTCTGGAGTTGTGCATAAGGTAATTAGGTTGATTGGGGAAGGGGGCTTTTCGTAGCTTCTCCGATAGCTATTCTTGGAGTGAATGCTATTTTGATATCAACCAATGACGCTTCAGAGTCTGATGTAAATGTGTTTGTGTGTGTGTGCTCTAATGGAAGATTCTTCGACCAAATCCTGCTCTCTACAAAACAGGTCGATAAAGCTCTTTTCTTTCTGTCATTCAAACTAAATACAGAGCGTATAGTATAGTATATAGAAAAACTTTCGTTCCTCCAGATTTCTTTGCAATTTCATTCTGGAGCTCGGAATCGATCGGCTGGCGGATGAAGACAAGGGAAGCGTATTTTTACTAAACAAAAGTGCTCCTCCGAACTTTTTCATCGTTTCCATGCTGACAAATTTTTTTGGCTTCTTATCAAAAACATCCCTGAGAACTTCTATAAATCTTCATTGCTGAAAAAACTATTATCTTTCGTCTCATATTCTCACTTAATTCCATGGAGTCTGGATGAGTTCGAAAAGCATTCTTCTCTTCCTTCTCCCCCTCAGATGTCCCATGTTATTCCATACATGGGATCTTGACATCTACGAAATGTTAGGAAGGAAAAGTGCCAAGGTAGCATCCCCCTTCCCGGTATTCTAAGGGAATGTGCTTTTGAACTGACTCGACGTCGCCCACGTTCAACTCAACTCTGTGCCATATACTGATTCCTCTGTATTGGAATAGCCCTTACATCCAACCGATCCCACTAGTATTATCTTTAAGATCTTTAAAACTATCCCAAATCCCATTTCTTAAATTAGCCTCGGGCATTCCACTATCTTTATGACGCCCTTGTAACACAATTGTTCCATTGTCTTTATAAAAAAAATTGTGGTTGTGTAGATCGGAAACTCCAGGCTTGTTCGTTGTGATAGCTTCCTTCTTTCCAATTATCTCTATTATGTGGAATTCTTTGCTTTCTGTATTTTCTTCCTAATATATCATTCTCCTTGTAAAGTTTGCAAATGCCCTCCTCCCCCCACCTTGAGACGTTTACTCTAGTCTCAGTTTTGGGTGGACTTTCTTTTTTTATTTTATACTCCGTCCTCAAATTGGACTTTGCCCGTGAGTAGATCTTGTAGTTTTAAGAAGCAATGCTTCATCTTTCGTGAAATAACTCTTTCTAACATACATGTTCCACTACAGGAGTGATGGGAACCAGGCATGCAAAAGCAGGTGCTATTTGTTTAGATCACTTTGTAAGTAACGTAAAACTTCTTCACTTTCCAAACTCTACTTGCAATACACCATCTTAAGTTTTTTTTTTTTTTAAACTCGCAGAGAAGGCAATAAATATAATACTATTATACTCGATAATGTATAATTTAAATTGTTATACTGGATAACGTATAATTCAAATCACTAATTAGCTTACACAGAAATTTTCCAGAGTACAGATTTATTTCATGCTTTTTACTCGTTATTTTATTTCTCTCATTTGAAAATTTTTATTTACTCCCCAATAATTGTTTATGGGGGCTATAGGCCCTCAGCCGCCTCCTTGCGTACACCATTGTTGCAAATATCACGTAAAAACTGTAATAAAATCTTTTTGTGTCAAAAACTCTTCATATGAAGTTGCTTTTTCTGGTTTTTAACTTTATTGTTACTTGATAACTATTTAAAGTTTAAATTATGAAGAAACAATTTCTTGGAAATGTTCCCTAAAAGACAAAAATATTTATAAACCAACTATTAAGATGTGATTATAAAATAAGGAATAAAACCTATTACAATAGTTTACGGTAATTAAATATAGTATAAAATACATAATAAAAACATTTTATTAAAATAATTCACATGAATATTTATGAAAACTTAATTGCAGAATTTGATTACAAAACTAGCAATTAAGGAAATTGTACTAAAATCTATTGATAATAAGAACTAGAATGGAAGAGATGCCCATCCCAAATTTGGGATATATATATATATATATATATATATATATATATATATATATATATATATATATATATATATATAAAAATATATATATAATATATATATATATAATACATATATATATATAATTTATATATATATATATATATATATATATAAAATATGAAAATTTTGCTAATATTAAAATAAATATTTTTTATATACATATAATACATGTAGCATAAAGCTATTACTGTTATTGCACATGCATATACGTTGTAACATACATACAAATGTCTACACACACGCATACACAAACACAAATACATACGCATATTATACATATACAAATCATATAGGAATGATTTTTTTTTCTTTATATAATGTTAGCGCCTCATGAGCGTTGCCCTATTCTAGGAGAGGAACAATTATAGGTAATTGTAACCTAGGATCCAGACATGGGATCGAACCGTGGCATATTGCCTTACGACTAAGTCGCTCTAACGATTACGCCAGACTAAACTGAAACTGATGTTTCTCCAAAGAAGTTTTGAAAGAGTTTTACTACGAAAGCGTAAAAAAATGTTAACGGATTTAAATGAGATATATAAAGACTTAAATAAATTGATATTAGAATGAGTAGTGAAGACATTCTTTGAGATCCGACACTACTTAAAGATATTCTGGAACATTGTGCTGGTTTGATGTTTCTTAATTCTCCCAAAGATGTTTCGGCTCCAACACAAAAGTGGTATTCTCCAGCTGGGATGCCTGGGTATATCCTATCTCTAACTGTGTATGGAAGTGATTCTTTCAAGAGTGTTACCCCGTTAGTAGCATTTGTTAAAGTAACTGGAAATCCGGCTACGTCCTCTCTTGTAGTAACGTACCACGACATCTTTAAAGGACGTACCATTTTATTAGCTCCAGGTTTTAAATAACGGAATTTCGCGTCTGGGGTTACTTGGAAATTGGGATCATCAAAGTCTCTCCGATCGGAACATTTGAGTTCAGTTTCATTAATGTCAATTAGAGTCTTATTAGTTAATGAGATTGGAGTGTTACATCGAACATCATCAAAGTCAGTCATGTTGAGGAAATTAGATAGCCAAGATTTGACAGGCCTGAGGACGCAAGTACATTCAAGAGGATTTCCATCGTATCTGAAAAAGAAGAGAAAATATTCCTATTTAAATCACATAAAAAGATAAGCAAGTAATAAATCAGAGTATTTGTTATTTTGCTTTTTTGTATAAATCCGTTTATCAAGTAATAGAAAGAAATTATATGTTTGTCATAAATGAATAAATTGCAAAAAGTTTAATTTCTCGTCGGGGTAGCACAGCGCTAATTTCTATTTCAAGCCCTTCGTATAAAATCTGTTTTAAAAGTTTTCGCTTATATTTTAAAATCTTTAAGAAATATTAGGTCTACTGATATATATATATATATATATAGTATTATAATTATAGTATGTATATATAATTATTAGTATAATAATACTATATATACTAAATATAATAGTATAATATTACTATATTATATATATAATATATTATATATCTATATGTATGATGTTAATGTTTATATATATATCATAATATATAATATCGTATCATAAATATATATATATTATTTCATATATATATTAATATATATAATATATATTATATATATATATATATATATATATATATATATATATATATATATATATATATATATATATATATATATGTTTTATACTTTGTACTTGATGTGTATATTATAAATATATATATATATATAATTATATAATATATATATATATATATATATATATATATTATATAATCAATAATATATATATATATATATATATATAAAATCTTTCAGCTTCTAATGAGAAGTAGACTATTTTGCTTCTGCCATACCCAAGCTACCCTGGCATCTTGTGAACTTGTCTAGCGAAATTTCTTATTAATTCAATCCCCCCTTGATATGAACCACCCAATTAAATTTAATTAGTGCACATATGAGATATAGAAGAATATGAAAACTAGAACGATTATAATTTAAGTTACAGCATTATTTATTCCACATGAAAGTATTTTATATGTTCAAAAGATTTTGCTATTTTTTGTATTACAGATATGAACGTCTTACCTTATAACAGTTCCATTTACAGCTTTCCACACAAATTCTGGGTAGTATTCTGTCAGCTGATTATTTCGAAGGTCTACTACTGAAATATTGGTATTGGACACAATAACTTCGGCAGGAACTGATACAAACTTATTGTTTTGAAGGTAAATTTCTCTCAATGAAAGTCCTCTTCCAAATACTCCAACACTAAGGGCATCTAAATCATTGTAAGAGAGATCAATGACCTCCAATTTTGTTAAGTTGCCAAGTACCCCTGGTCGAATTTCATTCAAAATATTATGAGAAATGTTTAGCTTTTTCACTTTCTGAAGACCAACCAGAAGATTTTTGTGTAACACTGGTATTGTATTGAAGCTCAGATCTACATTTTCAACATTATATGGAATATACTTGTGGTAAGGGAACATTTTTTTGCTTACAATTTCAAAGACATTGTGAGAAATATTTATATTTTTAACAGATCTCAAATCATCGAAAAGTCCATGAGTATTATTGTCAATCTTTTTCAAATAATTATAAGACAAATCAATGTTTTGAAGTGAAACTAAACCACGAAAAGCGTCATTTGGTATATGATGTAAGTTATTGTGTGACATATTCAGTGTTATCAATTGTAATAATCCTTCAAATGCTTGTTTACTAATATTCGTTACCCCGTTAAAAGATAAATTAATATCAAATATAGTTGGAAGCCTACCAAAAGCGCTTCTGCTCAAAATCTTTACTTCATTGTGTTCCATATTTAGGTACTGCAACGTTTGCATTTCACTTAAGGCTTGCCATGGAGGTTCAGGTATTGAATTATTACTTAAATCAAGATTTCTTAATGAATTCAAATTTTGAAACGTTCCAGAGCCAATAGAATCTCCTAATTTATTATTTGCAAGGTCTAAATATAATAAAGCATTCATAGTTGGCCATGTTGAATGTGGTTTGATGTATGAAATATTATTACTTTTTAGATTAAGACTATTAAGAGCTTGAGGGATCTGGAATACTGTACTTATATTATTGTTGTTGAGAATGAGGTCTCTAATAGAACTTAGGTCAGCAAACATACCATTTGAAATGGTGTGCAAATTATTATGAGAAATGTCTAACATTAGAAGTGTTGGCAAGGATCCAAAAATACCCCCAAAGAGTTTAGTAAGGTTATTGTGACTCAAATAAATATTTCGAAGACTAAACAAATTGGCGAATACAGATCTTCCAATTTCCTCAATTTGGCAATGCCTACCATCAATAGTGTGAAGCTCATAAAGTTTGGGAAACGTATTGCTCTGAGTCGAAACAGAAAATGGCTGCCGGGAGCATTTTGACTTTGCTCCCCGCGAAGCTCATCCCTTTGGATTTTGGGGTTGTGGGCGTTGCTCGAGTTTCCATTTCTGTCGATACTGGCTTGCCGTTGGTCGGAGAGGATTCCCATAGAAATTCATTTAGAAAGTTCAACTGTGGCGCGTTGGGCTCCTCAAATTTATGATTTTATGCTTTTTCACAGTGTCTATCTTCCTTTAACTCATTTAAATAATTTAAAAACTTGTTTTTTTGATTTTGCAGTAAGCTTCCATTCTACATCAAAACCACTAATAAGATTCAATAACCTTAATTCTCGGACATTAATTTTTATATTCCGTTTTCTATAGTTAGAAATCACACTTCTGTTACTTGTGCAAATCTTTAGTTTTTTATTTGACACCAAATAGGCATACCTCTCTAAACATTTCGCTATACATAAAGATTCTTTTAAAATTCGATTAAGTTCTCTTTTCATTTAATATTGTGCTACAAAGTGCATAAATTGCATTTGAACCGTCACCATTAATTAGTGTGCTTGCCATTGCAACATCATTTACCTTAAAGTACAAACATAATTCAGTTTTATTGTTGGCATAAGACAGCAATGTGGATTTCATTATTGCAAATTTAGTTTTGTTAAAGGTACGTTCGGTTTCGGCCTCCCACATTATCTTTGTTGAAGCGGGTTTCTTTTTTAATAAGTTTGTTAAGGGTTGCAAAATGTTGGCTGCGTCTGCCACATTGCAGCGGAAAAATTAAAGACCCCTAGGAATCCTCTGAGCTGTTTTATATTGCTTGGTTTTGCAATTTGCAATATTGATTGAACATATCTTTATTTTACATTTATGTTGAAACCTAGAAAATTCAGCTCTTTCATTAATGGAACATATTTTTGTTCTCATTTAGACATTCATATACTTGAACCTCACGATAACTTCTTTCAATATTGCAATATATTCCTCTATTATTGCAGTTGCAACCAGGACATCATCCAGTAAACATATAAGTTCGTAATGTCTCCGAGTAGAATTGACATCCATCTTTGGTAGCAACTTGTGGAATTCTTATGGCCTTGTATTAGGTAATTAAAAATTTTACTGCCAAAATGGCATGTGATTGTAAAATACTTTTGTCTCTTCATCTGCAGTGATATTATAATAGGCTTGAATTGGGTCCAACTTGGAAAAGAATTTGCAACCTTGCAATTGGAAAATGTCCTTGATTTTTGGCGGGGTGAAATTGTCGGAGATTGACCTTTGATTCAGCAACCTCTGGTCAACCAACAACCAATCTGACTCGCCCATCTGGCTTTGGTAAAATCGAAACGGGGAATTGCCATGCGCTGTTCGGCAAATCACTTTGGCTTCAAGCAACTTATTTATTTCTCCTCGCGCTTTCTTAAACAGGCTGCGAATATGTCGGCTCTTTAATTTTATAATATCGCCACGCACTTAAACTCTATAAGGATAGTTTTCAGCTATTTCCGTCAAAAATAACGAGCAACTTTCATTTTCCTCCCCTTCCCTCACTTTTGAAACACAAGTTTCCGTGAGTGGGACTAATGCCGTCATCAACCTCGCACACAATTTTTAATTTTATTTTTGTAATTTTTAAATATATAATCCCATCGTTCTAATTGTCGTTCTTTTAACTTTAAATTTGGATTTTCGTATGGATTTAAAAATAGGTCTTTATATTTTTTAATCAATACATTTTTTATTGGAAAGTCACAAGGTACGTCAATTTCAAAAGGAGAGAGAGAAAGTATAGAGGTAAGGATGTCTTCAGATAATATATCTGCATCCTTCTCAACATGAATGCTTACATTAATGAGGAGCATCAAAATTTTGAAATAATGGAGCAAAAGTCACAGCGTAGCAAATTTAAATTGATGGAGAAAGAGACGGAGCCGCAGTTGATGCCGGCAGAAAAAAATAAGGAGCTATAGAAGCGTTAGTAGTAGAGTATGAAAAGGTTTGATGAGCAAAAAGTAGAGAGGAGAGAGACGAAAGAAGAGAAGTTTAATTCATTTATCGTGATTCATTTTATCGCTAAGATGAAGATAAGGTAAAAACAAGTAAATTATCTAAGATGACCTAGAGGGGAGAGAGAGAGAGTAGTAATGACACAGAAAGAAAAAAAAGAACAGAGAAGGAAAGTAGGGATATGAATCGAGTAAGTAGAGAGAAGCTACGAGCAGAGAAGAAGAATTTATGAAAGACAGATAGAGGGAGAATGAGTAGAATCTAATTTGTGATTCTCTTTATACCAAATAATAAATATATACACCTGAGGAATATCGCAACGAGGAGAATGAGTAAACATGGCCAATGCGAATGTCTTTATGCGTCTGGATTATAAGTATATACTCAAGTTGAGTTTGATGACCCCTTATCAGAATGCAAGATGATTTATAGCTAAGTTGTGGGTGAATACAAGATTATGTATTCGATATATTGAGACAATATAGGAAGGAATCATGAGTTTGATTGTAAGTCATTGAAAAATCAAAATCACGTGTTATCTCATAATGCCTACTACTTAGAATATTACGAGAATAGTAATTCAAATAGTAAAGTGTAGCCCATAAAGCCTAAGTCCTAATAAAAATTAAGTGGTGAGTCACCCTCTATTTGTACGATTGGGTAGGACAAACTTATCAAAAATTCTATATTAATGGCTATAAAAGATAATAGGGGTGTGATATTTGTATTTGGCTAAATATAGTAAGAAGATAGTGTTTTTGATAGTCCTCTTTATGTTTTACTAGAGTTCTACTGAAGCGAGGCACGCAACTGTAATAAGGTACATTAAGATAAAAGTATATAAATAATAGAGATTGGGTATTATGGAATAGAAAACTTATATATCTATACTGCGAACTAATATATACCAACTTTATATATTAATAAATACTTTAATTAATATTGAAATTGAGCGATGACCGTGATACTACAATTGATGTATTATAGAATATCGTCCACGAGAGATTATAAATACTCATAAGAAGAAGGTTATGAGATGTATGCGATATGGAATAACATATCAGTATTAATGAAGACTTCACAAATATTTACAGAAAACCTTATGTGCTTCAATAATTGAATCGGACAATGGCATGAGATGATTCTAGTAACAAAAGAGACACTAATAAAAGACATAGAGTAAAAGGTCAGGTAGAATAAGTTTTCTGAGATCAGAGATTTACTTCAATTAAGAAGTAAGTAAATTGAAAGATAGAAAGTAAATAGATGTACAATGAAGATAAAAGGATGAAAGTAAAGAGAAAGGGAGAGGAATACCAGTAAGATATAATACTATACTGAAAATAAATAGTACCACATTTTTGAATCATTTCTAATAATCCTCCTTCATTGCTCTGAATAGAATATAGATTCGGGTAAAAAATGTAGAAGATATAATAAGGTTGAAGCCGATAGTTATACGAATAGCTTTTGAGTGAGGTATGTTGAGATCAAATTCTATCTTATTTTATTTTTTTACTGTAACTAATATACTTGCATAGTAGAGATACATCATCTAGTCACATAGAGAATATAAAAGAAAAATTATTTATGAGATAAACGAATAAATAAATAAGTTTTTAATCAAGGCAAGAAATAGCAAGCCTGATATGGAACAAAAGATTATTGAGAACTAAAAGGAGGAAATTACCATTAGGATATATATATGAGTTAGCTGTAGAAATATTGGCATCATATTCATTTTTTATTGTACCTCTGGCTTTTAATCACTAAATGATTATATATATTAAGTTATTTTATATTGTAGATTTAATACGAAGTAAAAAAATGCAAACATTGCATGAAATTCACCTAAAATTAGCTAATCTTATAAGCTTTATTAATGATAATATAACTACTTTATTGCTCTATAAAACAACCTATCACGGAGAATAATGCTCATTCACTATGTAAAGAGGGTTAGTGTATGTGTATATGTTATGAATGTTAGTATGTGTGTTAGAGTGTGTTAGTTGGTATAAATAGTAGTGTGTGTTGAAGTTAGTTATAAATGTGTTGTAAGTGATGTGTCAGTATATAGTATGTAAATGGTATTGTGTGTGTGTATGGTAGTGTTATGAGGTAGTGTGATGTGTGTGTGTTAGTTGTTCAGGCTGTGTGTTTATTGTGATTTAATACGAAGAAAAAAATGTCTAAGAGGTTTTGTTCTGGGCACCAGAGTACTCATAGAGCTTATTATAATAAATACCACTTATTTAAATCATGAGATAACTCTCATTAATTACAAGTTTTTTTATTATATTACATTTATTTTAATTTATAATTTATAAATTTGGTTATTTTTATTGATGCAAAAAAGTCTAAAATATCAATTAGCATTTTTTAAAATTATTTTTCTGAGATAGTAATCAAGATAAAAGAAAACTACAAATAGTTATTTTTTTTATAGGTTCCTTTCTGCCCTATGGTTGATTCGAAAGTTAAGAAATAGAAAGGACTGTTAGTGAGCAAATACTTTTCACTATCAATTCAGGTAACAATACTGATTATGAGATTAACCCCCAAAGGAAATGTTGCTGTTGATGCATCTTTTTTTATTACTCTAATCTTAATTATTTTTTTTTTCACTCTATGATGAAATTTATTTGGCACAACATTATACAGCATATTATATTACCCAGTCAAAATTATTGTTATTAAAAACTTCTTAATTATCTGAGCCAGTTTAGTGTATATTTATTATGATAAAAGCTATAGAAATATAATATTATAAATCAAAAACGTTTTTAAGCGATTCTATTGTTTGTTTTATTAATAAACGCACACAACTGTCTATAAGAGAAACGTATACTAATTTTATATTTTAATACAGTCATAATAATAAATGTTTATTAAGAATTAAAACTAGAAGTGAACGAACGGACATTAAACAATTTATTTTTTTACTAAAAGAGTGGATTATAGTATGGAGATATCGTAGATATTTTTTAGTTAAACCGAGGCTAACGATCTTAGTATAATACTAATAGTTAGTTATTATTTACTATAATTTTCATCTTTTTTTATTGCTCGAAATATTTATAGGATCTAAAATTAACTTCCAATCCAAGTTTTTCTGTGATACAGCAGTTATATGGCCTAAATTTCACTACAAACATCAGGTACAGCTGAATGCAGAAATCTTAATTATTTATTATCAATTTTCAACTTTATTAGTGACTCATATATAAGGACGTCGAATACCTTGCCATATTGTGGGATCCTTTGTTTGATACAAATTAATTACTGTTTTGCTATAGGTTATAAGATATAAAAAATCTCAGGTGAAGATAATGTTTTAGTACCGGAGTTACAAAAGACGTAAAAATTACTGAGATGTATTTGGTAAATGGAAAGAAAAATAATTTTTAGTTAGCAGATATTTATTACCCATTTTTATATAGTTAGCTTATTATCTTCATCCTATTCTTTTATCTTTCATCATATTGCATTCACAGTAAATTTTTGCGAGTAAACGTAGCATGAATACATGATTATACATGCTTATTTTAATTTGGAGATAACTTTGGTCATTACACTAAAATAAAAGGAAATATAAGAGCCTAAACGGTTTTCACTGAGGAGGATAAACTAGGTATTAAACTACTATATATATAAGAGAAGATAGGTTTAATGGAAATTTTTTTGCAGCAAAAACTTTAACTTAACTATATAAGTGAGAATTTTGTAAGGATCAAATATACTTGTGTACTACCAAGCCATTTAGAGCTGTATTGGAATATGGAGGCGGTGAAAAGCGTGGGGGTTGACATGCCAGGGATATGAACAAGGAGGAAAGAATTCTAGGAAGTATAAGTGATAATGAGATAGGGTTATATTAGAGTGACGGTTTCGTAGAGAGTGGTTAACGAAAGCAAGAAAGGACGCCAGAGGATTAAGGCTCAGAAATCGTACACTCAGAGTAGAAAGAGTAGTGGCATATAGAGATATTGCTTAGGAGAGAATTTCGTGTTCTCGATTCTCGTGAAGGTGAGATAGAAGGTATTGGATAGTGAAGGAATACGCGGTGAATCTATAGAGAGGCAATGTTAAGGGTAATGATTGGAGTAATGAGCATAAAGGGCCCTATTTGTCTAGTGAGAATGGACGGAACAGTGAGAGCTGTATAGCATTAGGGAGCTTATGCTTTGGGACTGCCCTGTTATACGGAGGGGATAATGACAGAAAAGACATATCCCCAAGTAGTGCAAACGGAAGATGGCCGGGGAAGAAGGACTCCATCCAAGGTTTTAATTCCAAGACAATATGGTCTCTGTAGCAGAGAATCGCTTGTTGTTTCGTATACGTTAGGAAAGAGTGATTGTATCCAAGGAAATCAAAGAAGTGGTTAGAGAGGAAAAAATCATGGAGACTAGGGCATGCATGGAGGGAGGTCATTGCTACCCGAATAGTTTTAATTCGTTATAAAGTATCATTTGGGCCGAGGTTTTACGTCAAAGTTTTTCTAATTTTTGGAAAGCAGCCATGTTCTGGACCAGGGAAAGATTGCAGGGTAGCGCCATGTTTGGCGTAAGAGATAGATGTGGGGTGGACGACGCGCGGGCTGAGCGGAATGAGCGGAAGACAGATGAAGATAAGAGAATATGGTAGGAAGAGGGCTTCGAAACTCTTCTCAAACTAATTCAAATAATTGACGCTAATGTCGGCAGGGGATACAACAGTAACACGAATTGAAACAATTTTTTTTTTAGAATATTTTTTGAGCAAGCGTTTGTTTGGTCGTATCACCAGCAAAGTGCAAGTATTTTGGTCGTCAATCACCCACTCTCCACTTGCTTGTAAATCAACCGATGCATTTGGTTCTTACACCAGAAAAAAGGAAAACGTAACCAATAAAAACCAAATGGGTTTGGGGGCCCGCATCAAAGACGGAACTGTCAGAAATAACTCAAGTCGAATATGTGGATACTTGTATTATAACAAGATATATAATTATAACAAACTACCATAAAATTATCTATTTCTTAATTTATAATTTATACTTTATTTATATAGTTCACTAAATATAAAATTTAATTTGAATATATAACTTTTTATCCAGTTCACATCATAATAATAATTGATGTATAATTATATGCAACCATAGCAATTTAGGTTAAGATTCTTTTCTAGATTAAGACTTTCGTCTTATTTTGCCTCAAAAGATGGATATAACTTAGTATCTTTAGATATAACTCAATTCTGACCACTTTCCATCGTTTGTAATAAGTCAACATTTTTTGCTTGTATAAGAAAAAAGATTTTATGAACTTTGCCGGTTCGTAGGTAGTTTGAACTTACCGACGAATTTGCAAGTGTATATATATGTATGCCAATACAAAAGAGTAATAACATTAATAAAAACTGTTATTCTTAATTGTGTTTACAAATAACATGAAGAAGCTTGATGTAACCATTTTAACAAGTCTAAAGGAAAGACAACTTTACTAAATAAGTACTTTACACAGTTAAGCCAAACAGTATCCTGAAACATAATGAAAATCATATCAATTACAATATGACCATTTAAAATATTATGTTTATCATGAGTAGGAAAGATAATCCACAAGTAAAATATAATTATAGCGGAGAATAGTTAGTTTATAGTTATTTCTATAATAATAATATAAAATATGCCCAATGGTAATATAAGAATATAAATATATATTATTAAATATATTAATATATATATATATAATATTAATATATTAATATATATATATTATATTATAGTAATAATAATATATATATATATATATTATATATATTATATATATATATATATAATAATATAATATATTATATTATATATTAATATTATATACTTGTGTATATTATAATATATATATATATATATATATAATAATAATTATATATATTAATATATAAGATAATGTATAGTATTTTAATTTGATAAATAAAATAATTAATATAATTTTATTAAAATAATTTATTTGTGTTATAAAAATATTATATTATCTTTTATTTTTTAACTTTAATATTTTAATATATTTTTTAGATATTTTATTATATTATAAATATGTAGTATAGTTAGTAGGAGGATAGTACAAATATCACAAATAAACTATGGTAATTAAATATATTATTATAAAAAAATAAAATGATGATTACTCTTTCTTTCAAAAAAAACAATCTAACCTAGAAATACTATTACCTAACCGTTTTCATTACTTCTCTTCCATATAATATTTTATCCCACTTATATATCATATTCTATATAATAGAAAAATAGGAATAAAAAATTAATTTGTATAATATATATATTAAAATACCTTATAGCAATTCTGAATATAAAATTTGAATATATTTATATATATAACTCTATATACTCGAACTTACAAACTTGATCATATATATAATATGTATTAACCTCTTATCAAATTCGTTATTAAAGGAAGGGCTCACGTTACCCTTGTCAATGTATCTACAAAATATTAGGATGTAGCTAATAACAAATCTAATAGATTGAATAAACTTATATATGAAATAATAGTAATGGATGATCTATCATTCAGACATGTGGAAGATTTTAGGTTCATGAGATTATTTTCGGAATTGGTTTCGCAATACAAACTGATTTCCTTTCACAATTATTTGTGTTACAAATAATATTACTGACTACTGGTACTAAAACTATTAACTACTACAACTGACTGCTGCTACAACTATTAATTACTACAACTACGATCATTACAAACTACTTACTACTACTAACTAATAATAAATAATAATAATAATAATAAGGACAAATTATATTTATTAATATTATTAATACGTAGCATTAATCAAATAATACATGTCAATAGAAATAAAGAGACTACAAAATAGACTTCAAATAAATAATAGTTAAAGAAGAATTCCAAACGCAGTCGTATAAATGAACGATGAAATAACGCTAAATTACATTGGTTTATAGGTTTATTCATAATATATGTTTAGACTCCGTGCAGTACACACCTCTGATAGACATAAATAATTTGAATGGAAAAAGCATTTGGTGAATTTTTGTATATATGTGCATTAAATTTAGCAATGCAAATATATTGACTTATCTCGACCCATGACAAAATATTTTTGCACAATGCTAAATTAAATTTAAAGAAAAATCGAAATTAATTTTCATTTACTCGTTGTGCACACTAGAAGTGAATCTCACGAATCAAAAAAAGAACGTAACAGGAAAGAAAAACTTTATTAAGTATTTATCTGAACCACACAGAGTAATAGAACTCTGGGAGCGAAAGAAATTTACAAAACTGCAGAGGACTGTTATTAAGGTAAACCTCTCAGTTGCCCGAATTTTGAAGCCTAGAGTCATATTTGGTTTGCAAACTATATATCGTTTTAGTTTTTGTGATCCATGTGAGTATTGAGTACCTCAGAAATACCCTCGGATTGGTTAGAGTTAATGGGATAGACTACACACGGCTTCGAGGAAAGTTTTTAAATTAAGTGATTCACAAACCGATACTTATGTAATATTAGTAGTATACATACATTATAAGGAAGGTAGTAACTAGTAAGGAAGATTTGAGAAATAGATTCACTTCCATTCTTAGTCCAAAAATACGAAATATATATTATATATATAATATATATATATATATATATTAATATATATATTTATTTATATTATATATTATAAATAATAATATTAATTAATAATATATATTATAAAATATAATATATTAATAATATATATATTAATAATTAAATATATATATATTAAATATATTATTATTTATATATTATATAATATAATAATAATTATATATAATATAATATATATATATTATATATATATATATATAATAATATATAATATATATTATCATGTAAATATATATATATTAATAATAAATATATTATATATATAAATATAATAATTATATATAATATATATAAATATAGTTAGTTAGAGTGTGCTATATATATTAATTTATTATATATATATTAATTATATTAATAAGTATAATATAGGGTCAGCGTCTGAATTAGCCGTCATATATATCTTATAATAAAACTATTATATTTAAATGCTCATATCAAATACTAATAGGTTAATGATAAATATCAGGATATTACATTAGGTATGGTAAAGCTACTGGAAGTACATAATAATGCTGAGGCATACAGTGGCGTATCCAGACAAATTTTATTTCGGGGGGGAAAGCATCAGGAGATACAAAAATGTAATATCTGTTAAAAATAAATAATAAAAAATAAAATAATATTATATAAAATAAATAATTAATATATCTCTATAAAAATATAACTGAACAAACGCTACAGTCAGAAAATATAAACAGTTAATAACTATTTTTGGAGAATCCTCGAGAAATATTATTAACTATAAATAGATTGAATTGATATAAATATAAAAATATAAAAGCTAAAAAAAAAAAACAATTATTGCTAATAATTATAAGTATAATCTTAATTACAATATTTATATATAGTCCCTATTGTGAGAGAACTTTATTTTATTTGAGGTGTATTACTCGTTATAATTACATTAGAAAGTGGATGGACCAAGAAATGACTTTCTATGTTAAAATAATTTTTTATATTAATATTATATGAAATATTAGTAAATCATAAAAGATATAATCTAAAATCACCTACCTAACACAAAGTGTAAATTTATCCTAATCGCCGAGGCTTGTATGAGTCAGACGCCAAAGTTAGAGATAATCGATTAGGGCTACAGTTTTTTATCAATATTACGATGTGAAAGTCTAGAGGCTATGCAATATCGCCAGTGCACAGTTTCCTTTTATCTCCAATAGTCCGAGTTGGTCTCAACTGTACAGGGTGCTAAAGTGCCTTAAAGTATGATTATAGCCCCTCTTTATACTGTCGAGCAGAGGTGAAACGCAACCAATGGTTACGAGAGATAACCAGTAAATATCTGCAAAACATGTAATTTTGGGAATTTGTGACTGCCCGAACAAGAAACTAGTTCCGTCCAATTGCCTGTTTTTGGACGAATCTGGTGCTGTGATTCCATTCTCAGACTTCCTATTTAGTAAATTTGGGCCATGTCTGCGCCCGCTGTTGGTACTTCCAAACTCTGCATTGTGCTTTCCTAGAATCTTTCCTGTTGAAATGTTTTACACGAATATCTTATTCTTCTCAATACTAGTACAATTTACACCTGCTCGTAAATGACAAATTGCAAAGAAAGATGTAAATTCCTTTCTAGATTTAAAAACCCTCTCCTAATGCTGGAAGGATAAATCATTCAAAAATCTTATAAAAAATGATAAGCGATATTAGTCTGTCGGTTGGGAAGAAATAAATGTTGGGTTATATTTTGCATTTTCTTCTGATGCGTTCAAGTTTGTTTAACTAAGGACTTTAAAGAGATTTGTTTTCCTGACCTGCGAATGATATATATAAATTAATTCTAGCACTGCACTTTTATATTTTAACCGGATTGGGAGCTTATAAATTTTTTAGTGGTCAATAAAATTCGGGGGGGCACATGGCCCCCCCTGGCCCCCCCTTAAATACGCCAAAATAATATATATAGAATAGTATATATATATATATATATAATATATAAAATATATATATATAATATATAATATTATAAATTTAATTATATAACTATATTATGAAATAATATAAGAATAATATAAGAAGAATAAGATTTAAATAATATAGAATTAATATTAATATAATATAAGAATAATATTATTGTTTGATGTAGTGATACAGATGGATGATTAATAATAATATAATACAACCCCTCCGTGACTTAAGGGCTCTTCCCTCCGTTCCCGGAGTGGTGGATCGACATAATACTGTAAAAATCGAGGAGTATATGTGAAGAAGCATAACTCCCTCCATTAACTTATGCGATTTCCAATGCAAAATTTAACATCTTTATATATAGTATATATAATTAAATATATATTAATAATATATTATAAATATATAATACATCGTTATATATAACTCGAATGACTACCCCTTAATATGTGATTATCGTTATATATTAAGGCTCAATATATAATAAAGTATTTTATATTTATTATTATCATTTTCTTATTATTGATAATTTTATTTAAATAGTAATACTCAACAGGATCCAAAATTGATATGTAAAGACCAACACAATGCGAGCGTGTGCGCGAGAATCTGAGTCTAATCTAATGTATAACTTATTTTTCTGAGAGATAAGAATATTATTATTAAATAATTTACTTTTTTTAAGTTATCAGAAAAATTTTGTCAAATCATTTTTATATTCTCTTGTTATATTTATATATTATTTTTTACTATTTCATTTCTTGAGCTTAAAGAAAGAGACAACTCTAACCGACTATGTGGAATATCTCTCATCCAGTCCATTTCCACTCATGTATCTCGTTCCGTTCTTAACTCGCGTATAGAATTAATTACGTCCTCTTCTCTCTCTTCTCTTCTCTCTAATAGATATCTTATCATCATTCGACTCGGTTCTTCGAATCAGTACCGCACTATTGGCCCATATATATATATAATATATATATAATTATTAATATTATAAATATAATATTATTATAAATATATATATATATATTATATTATATATAATATATATATTTAATAATATATAATATAATATATATATATAATAATTATATTATTATATAAATGATTAATATATATTATATATATATATAATATATTAATATATATTAATTAATATAAATATATATAATTATATATATATTAATATATATATATATTATTATCTAAACATATAATATATATATACAGTGCGAGCTGCGTTCACGAGTAAGCGGGAACTTCGCGGACGCGGTGTAGAGGTCAACACGATATCGACTGTCGTTTCAAATGTGGAAACAAACGCAATAGCTTGATTGACGTGCTCAACAACTATAATATAATTAGTAATATTAGCCTACACTACTATAAAAATATTCTAAGAACTATTAAAGTCACTTATAATAATACTAGAATCAGCAATTGTTATAATTATATTATCCTTGGTACTTATTTCTCTCTCTTATACTCATCTATCATTCATTCATATATCAATACTTCTTACTAATCTATTCAATTAACTATTATATAATATAATCAGAGGTGGCATCGTTACTCCAATAAAAGTTATCTTCCCGGTTAATCTCGGTTTACTCACGCGTTACTTCGGATAAAAGTAAGTTTCCGTTATCGTTATTCTGTTTCTTTGAAAGGAAAGTAAAGAAGTGACCGTTAACCCTCTTCTCCTGCTCTCTCTCTCTCTTCTCTATATTATATATATATATATATCTTATATATATATATCGTTTACTTTTAGCTTTTCGATTATATTAACATTTAAATACTGGATCTCATATTTAGAGTAAGATACAAGTTTATTGGTTTATGGTGTATAATATAAATCAAAAGATTATCACATTATATATATATAAACAATATAATACCCTCTATTAAATATACTATAGAAGCAAAGGCAACAATATACACTCAAGACTTAGTCCCTTTTGCATTCACAAAAACGATTTTAATTGCACCATATTAATACTTACTTATTAGCCCTAATTTATTTCAACCTAATTATATAATAAACTTTCCTAACTTATTACACTTCACGCCATCATCCGTTCCATACCTTTTCTATTCACAACCATATTATACTCTAGACTAGGAATATATATATTATTTTAAAACTCAGCTACATTGCTCTAGCTTGGCACTTCAACTCAAATCTATACATATAAAACTTCCAACACCTAGAGTACTAGGATAATATAGTATTAGAGAGGAACTTTATAGATAGGTTATTCCCCACTTATACACAACCATAAACCTTATCATATCATATCTTACTTAACTTATACTATCTACCGTTTGTATCCTTCATAAAATAGTATCTCTATTACACACCACTTGCACATATCTCTTATCTATAAGTCTACTATCAAAGTCCTCAGATTCCTCCACAACATAAGAACAATAATCTATGTACCGCATATAATGGTGTATATATGAGTCACACCCCTCCACTCTCTCCTAATTTCTGCATCATTCTAAACCAGATTGTGGTGAAAGTATCCGGTATAAGTCTCTGAGTTCTGAGGAGTCGGGTAATTTTGAAGAAGAGTGGGTTCCAGGAGTTTGTGTAATTATGAGAGAGGTGGATTCCAGGTCGGTAAAATTTGAAACGATTCACAACCTCTAGATTCTAAACTAATAACCATTCAACCTTGACCATTATCAAAAGCAACCAACCAATCTAATCTTCTTTATAACCCCCTGATCACCATATTACACAATTAAGTGACGAAAGAAAAGAATAAACGCCAACAAACGAAGCCGCACTTCGCTTAATATAAAGCCTCATCCGCTATATATATTTAAAACAATATAACTTTCTAACATCCATATATAGTTCCCTTATAATATAATCAAATACGCTCACTACTATCATATTATACTTTGTTTCCATTCAGTAATATATAAATAAATAGCCTTTTACAATTGATATATAATCAATAGTATTACTAACTAACAATTATCTTAAAAAAATACCTGAATTAACCCTGATAGCATTTAATCTTTTGGTTATCCTTTTCAAAATCTGGAAAACCTCAATTACAATTATACCCTTACTCTCATACTCCATTTATTTCTCATATTTAGTTTCAGTGGTATAACAGATTATTAATATTGTGAGCAATAATGAAATGAATGTTAATTATGGAAGAAAAATAAAAATTACCTAAAAATAATTTTAAACTACTATTGTCCTTTTTAAAAATAAACTAATTATCCTCAATCGGTACATTTTAATCAATAATTATCATTTACCCTTCATATATAGGTACAATTACTGTCACTGATACTCCAAAATCAATTATTTCGGAACTATATAACTCTCCATAAAACAATTTGTTTACAAAAACTTCCAATCCAATTAACCTCGATAGATAGTCAATTAATAATAAATCTCACTATCTTAAAAATAGAATTAACCTCAATAGGTAAGTCAATTAGTACTAATTGTCTAATTCTCCTTATAAAAATAGAATTAATCTCAATAGCTACTAGTCAATTAATATTAATTCCACAATATAAAAATAGACATTAACTATCAATAGGAATTTCTCATTACTATAACAGCTAAATGTTATGACCAGATTATTCGAAGTGTTTCTACCACAAATTGCTAGTCCCAACATTCATTTCCATCAATTAGAAACACTTATCCCTATTCATTATTCTAGCAGATTCCCCTATTAAAATCTTTTATTCGCAGGTGGGGGAAATACTACTATATATATATATATATATATTAAATATTATAATTATATATATATATAATAATATATATTTATATTTATATATATATATATATAATTATATATAATATTATTTATTAAAATTTGTATCTAGCAAAAGTAAATATTATAGATAACCTTAATACCAACGTAGTTATTATATTCGAATTAAAAATCAATCCTTAAGTAATGATATTGAATTAAGTGTTTAATGTGTTTAATGCATAAATAATAATAAATGGAATAATAACCTATAGTAAAAGGAACGTAAACAACTTACTTGTTGACAAACTGAAACTTCTTTATCCAATTAGTCCAAATTTTGGATTTGAAATTGTTAGTTTCAACACCGGTGCTATCAGTTGTTTTTTTTCAAACCGGCTTCTTAGCATAGTGGTTAGAAATAATTCCTACAATACGTATTGTCCCATAAACGATTTTCGTAATAAAGTTAATTAATATTAAAGGCGGTCTAATTATTGAACGAAAAAAGCGTTTACATCACTTATATAAGTTACATCAAAAAATCACATTAATAAAGGCTAGGATTATAAGTTTTAACAACTTTTTAAACTTAAAAGACACTTCATAATAAACGTAAACAAAATTAAATGTTAAGAAATTAAGCACTTCTTTTTAACGACTTAACGACAAACAAAATTTTTGACCTTTATTTTTTTCAGAACGAGTCGATGAAGCGCTTAAACAACACGAAGTTCCAAAGTAAAAAGCTTTGATTTGAATAACTGAAATCTCCCATGCACATCAACTCCAGCTATTTAGTTACTTCAACAAGGTTTCGGTTTCAATAATCCCACATTTACAATAGAATTAAATACTAACTTTTAAGGATAAATAAGATTTGGCAAAATAGTCAATAATGGAAAATACATACGAATTGGGAACCAAAAGCAGATCAAAGCACGCGCAAAACTTTATTATGAAATATTTAAGCTCTCCGATCGCCAAAAATTCCAAAATTTTTAATAATATATATATAATAGAATAATATATATAAAATAATAAATAAATATATTTAAATATATTATATATATATATATATATATATATATATATAATATATATATATATATATATATATATTACTATAATATTTAATAATATAAAAGTTATGTAAAATATAGTATAATTGTTCAAATAGGCTGGAATAAATAAATTATATTATAGAAATATAATTACTTATAGAAAATTAATAAAATACTAAATAGAAATTGTAAAATTATAAATATAGTATATATATTATAATTTGTATAATATTATTATATTATATAATATATAATATATGTATAATATATATTATATAATATATATAGATATATAATCAATAATATACTATATATACTATATATATATATATATATATTAAAAAAGGATTGTTAAGCTGATCGGGTTGTCAACTTGGATCCAACATGCAAAGAAAGGAAACAAAAATGTAATAGGAAGTAAAAGGTAACGGCAGAAAAAAATTACGGAAAATCGGAGCGTTACATCGAAGAGAAAAAATAACGAAGTTCGTACTTCCTAGCTTCAAAACACTAGCTTCGGTTTATTACCGGAAGTAACGGATCGTGCCCACCCCTGTATAAAATATATAATATATGATATAATATAAGTATAATATATTATTATTAATAATCCAAATAAATATATTATTTATAATAATATATATATATATATATGCAGCGTATATTATATATTAATAATTAATAATAATAAATATATATGAGTAATATGATATAAATATATAATAAGTATAATACTATATAAAATATATATATATATATATCTATTGGGTGAACAGGGTATGAACCCGGGATGCCTTTTACTTTTCTTGCTTGGCCTATGCTCAAGACATGCCCTGCAGAATGCTTATGTGCTTGTTACCCCGTATTAGGAGATCACTGGGAAACGAGTTTGAGGTACAAAATGGCGATTGATGCTAGATCCATTGAAAGGGTGGCAACCTACCATGGTGTATAAAACTCCAAAGGACTACCAAATCAGAAAACCATTGCGCCAGAAATAGTTTCCTGGAGTGTCTAAGAGATCAAGTTCAATTGATGCCAGAAGGAAAGTATGCTTGGTTAACTAACTGACAGGGATGACCGAAAATAAAGCGTTATCTGGGAAGATGGTAATTATATTTATATAATTATATAAATATATACTTATAATACATTTTGAATTAATAAATTAAGTTTTTTTTAATTATTTTTTTTTATTATATTATATTATATATAATATAAAAATATATATAATATATAATATAATAATAAAAAAAAAATATAAAATATAATATATATAATTCGTTATACCAGCACAAAGTATACTGAACAGAATTTTTATGAAAATAATTTCATCATAATTCTCTATGTAAATGGACGTGAACACCTTTTCACTGCACAAGGTAAATTCTAAATCTCTGTAGTCGATTACATAAGAATATATATAAAATTTTAATTAATAATAATAAATAATAATATGAAACAAATAATATTTGGCATATAATTGAATTGCTGATAATATACTATTAAAAAATTATATTATATTATGTATGATTTTTAAGTATATATATATATATATAATATAATTATTATATATATTATTAATATAATAATTTATAATATTATATTTAGGTTATTTATATTATATTAGTTAGTTATAGAATTTATATAGTATATAATAATACTAAATAATATTTACAATAAATGGAAGCCTAATGCCAATAATATAAAAGATACCTCGAACTTTATATTGTATATGTTCCTTATACCCCTAAGTTATTTCACTAATTAAAAAACCACCCCAGAACACTTCTTTATTATACAATCTATATATAATAGCCAAGTACAAAAAATAATAATGAGAATTAGTTGGAACGGTCCGGAATATGTGTAGGTTCCCTAATCGTTGAGAATGCTAAATGATCTATCTCCTTGCTTTTTTCATCCAGTATGAGAAAAGCACAAGCATTCATTGTCATGCCCGGTAAAAAGTGGCCTCAATATTTTGATGTCTATTTTATTTTAGGGAGTTTGTTTAATGAAAGTGTCAATTTCTGGTGAAAAGTTGATGTTAAATAGTTTACTGTGGCTATTTGGGATAAAATTTTTGGATGCTTTTAGAATTATCATTCATTGGTTTCCTGGACAAACTACAAATAAAAAGGGAAATTAGAATTGTTTACATTAGTCTCCGTGCTTTACCGTTATGTAGTGAAAGTACGTTGGAACACGAAAAAATTAAAAAAAAACATTACTAAGCAACCTTAAAATTCTATAAACTACCCTAAAACCATAATCTATCAAGGTTTAAATAAAGCGAAAAAATCTTTAATGAGGAAAATAAAGTATTCCAAATAAACAAATTAATTAACAAAAAATATAACACTGGAAGAAGCAAAACATCAGGAAAAATAAAACTTATCAAAATACGAAAATCTAAGCAATAAAAGTATAACAAATACAATAGTACCTTTACTGTCTTAAAATTACTGAACCAAATTCGGCAATATACAAAAAAGCAGCAATACATAATATCCATTTTCCGTGTAAGTTCCTGCCAACAAAGAATCATAGGTTTAAACATAGATATAAAAGAAGAATAGCCGCAATAATTATGACAAATAAGCACTTTCAATAAGAAACTATCATCAGTAGCTCACTCGCTAATGAAGGGAATAAAATCGGACCTAAAACAATCCATAATTTAAAACTGTTTAATAACAAATTCAGAAATCTCTATCTAATGAATCCTTATATAATAGAAATAAAACAATCATAAACAAGAGACAAAGCAGGAAACTAACTTCAGTAGAGATAGCTTATATAATGAAGAACTTTAAAATCTCCGCAGTCCAAGGCGCCGAGAAATAAAAGACAAAAATTGAAAGAGACGAAATTTAGAAGTCGCAAAGACCGAACCGCCTTGCGAAACTGATGTGGATTCTACCTTGAACACCATTCTTGTTTCTTATCTCTACTCTCAGACGATTGCTTCCAGTACGGCTGCATATAAGGCATCAAGGAGTTTAATGGTGCTGCATCATCGGTGTGCAAGTGGATACTAGGTTGTGCCTCTTGTAGGTTCATATGCGACGTATAGATTGCGCGACGCGTCGGTGCTATTATATCAGTCATATTCCACTAGAGTTTGAGTACTGCATGTCAAGAGAGCTGAGAGGCGAGAGAAGGAGGTGGTGGTATGGGGCGGACGTAGGATGAGAGAGGATTTTGTAATAAAAGAAGTCTTAAGAAGTGGATTTTTAATTAATGAAAAACATTAGGGGTATAGATATAAAAAAGGAACATATATAAATATGATAATATATATATAATATATGATTAATTATATAATAATATATATATATATAATATATATATATATATATATATAATATATAGAATATATATATATATATATTATATATAATATAATATAATTACGATTATGTATATATGTAAATATGTCTCAATAATAAATATTATATATATAATTTAATACATTATTAAATACTATTTTATATATATATATATAGTAATATAATATATATATAGATATAATAGATAATAAAAATAATAGGGGGCGCCGTAATACCATAGGTAAGCGGGGGTGGGTAAGCCCTACCGTCGTATTTTTGTCTTTTTTAAATAACTAAGTTTAAATGGTAAAGTAAAATAATAATAAATTTTTGAATTTGTACCATGAAGAAAATCAATAAGTGATTATGAAAATAAATTTAAAGAAAATCACTACTTTAGTATAAACAATTTTAAATACATTAATTTCATTTGGAAAATTCCCCTTTACTCCTTGTTTTTCAAGAGTTAATATTTTCAAAGCAATTCTTAAATAGGGAGCCAGGGACCCGTCAAACCTCCCGTACGGTAAGTTCATATTTCATAATAAATATATAGGAAAAACAGCCAAGCGTATACCTTTGCTTGTTGGCGAAAAATAAATACGACAAATATTTTATTTCGCGAAGAAAAACGAACTTACGTTCCCAATGAAATCCAGTACGTAAATTAATTTGAAAAAAAGCCATTTGAATCTCCTCTCTCTCACTCCTCAGAGATCTCTCTTCTCTCTCTCTCTTCTCTCTCCATGTCTCTGCCTCATACTTCCTCATCTATATATATATATAGTATAATAAGTTTATATATATATAATATATATATATATTTCCTAACTTATAATTATATAAAAAAATAATACAGTATAATAAATTTATATTAATATATATATAATAAGAATTAAAGACTACTCTACCATCAGTGTAAATCTTCCAGTACATAACACTTGAATAAAATTTCTAATAATAAAATTATATATTATATTGTAAATAATTTATATATATTATTAATTATATTAAAAATATTAATTATAAAATTAATAATAAATATATAAATATTAATATAAAAATATAATATATAATATTATATACAGGACTGTATATATTTATATATATATTAGATAAAGGATATATATAAAATAAATATATAAATAATTTATAAGTAATATAAATATTAAATATAATTAATATATTATCACAACGTAGGAATAAATGTTAATTTTTCTGTATGCATTATTATATTTATTATATTAGATAATATAGTAATATAGTTATAAAAGTATAATAAATAAGAGATATATATAGTAAGTAATTTATAGCCAGACATTTAGATATAATATTCTTTAAATAATACTTTTAAATATATTTATAATATATATTATATATATATATACATAACGTATATATAATATATATATATATATGATATATACAACTCATTATATATATATATATAATTATTATAATGAATAAAGTAAATTACTTATATATAATAGTATAGTATTATATAATTATATATACATATATTATAAATACTATATATATATATAATATTACTTATAATATATAATATATATATATATATATGTTATAATTTTATATATTAAAATAGCCTCACCTCAAACTTTTCCTATATATATTTAATTATAAGATTTTAATATATAATTATTATATACCTCACAATGTAACATAAATTATGGATTTATATATATATTTATATATATAGGAAATAATATGTCAATGAACTGAATGATTTTTCTTAGAAATAGACTTTTATTATAGATGTTTAATTAAAATTACCATTTATAAACTTAATATATAATTAATAATAAAATACTAATATATATATATATAATATAATAAGTATATATATATAATAAATATATATATATTATATATATATATTATTATATATATTATATCATACATTAAATATATAATATTAAATACATATTAAATAATAGATGATAAATTAATAAGTAGATATAATATAAATAATATACTTATAATAATAATATATATATATATATATAATAATAATAATATATATATAAAAATAATAGATATATATATATTAACAATATATATATATTTTATTATATATATATTTACATATTATCTATATATATATAATATAATATCTATTATAATATAAATATATATATATATAATAATAATAAGTAATATATTTATATAATATAATACATATATATAAATATATAGTATAAAATAATAATATATATATATATATAATAAATAAATATTAATAATAAATATATAATTAGTAATAATATTATATATATAATATATATATATATATTTATAATATAATAATATATTTATATTATATATATATAAATAATATATATTATAAATTATTTAATATTAATAATATATATAAAAATATATAATATATATATATACTATAATATATATATATATATATAAAATATTAATAATAATGAGATTCTAAAGTCCATAGAGTTATATATATGTTTCTCTTTACTTTAATAAAAAATAAAAAAAATTAATAAGCCATATATATTATATAATAAATGTAGTATATATATTATATATATATATATAAAATACTAGATATATAATTATAATATATATATAAAGATCTTCTAAAACAGAAAATAGGTAATATATATATAGATCTTTTAAAATATTAATTATAGACTAAAAATATAAAATAAATAATAGAATTTAAAATATTTTAGAATTTAGTGATATATAAATAATATATAAATTAGTATATAATTATATAATATAATATATAATATATAAAATATATATATATATACTATATAATTTATTATATAATATATAAAATATAAATATATATTATTAATAATATAATTTATATAATATATTAATATATATATATATAATTATTAATAATAAATATATATATATTATATAAATATTATAATAATATATATATATAATATATATATATATAATATATATATAATAATATATTATAATATACAGTACACCCGCAATAACGGCGTAAATTGGGAAACCGGACCTTTCGTCCGTTAAGTGAAAAAAAAAACGCCGTAAGTTGGAATCAAGGTTTAATTTTTTGTGCCCTCGCGAGAGCGAGGCCCTGCAAACAAAACTACGTATTATGTACTAATATATATTAAGTGTCGGCAATTATATACAAACTAAAATGTTTAAAAATAATATATATAACTCATACATAAATAGAAAATTTAAACAAAATATGTGTATTTTTCCCAAATATATACTTAATAACTACATCACAATGTATAAAAACTGAAGAAGGGGAAAAAATATATAAATGTTTGCATTGGAAAATTTTGTTGTTTTTGAGGATCACACTTCTTAGTATCCCGACCCGAACAATAATGTATGTCGGGCGAAATCTTCAATCAATCCGAATCTACAAACAACTCCTTCCGATTAACGACTGAATAGTGAATGTAGTTATGGTGGTAAAGACATCTTAAAGTTGGATGGCAGGGCCAGAATACGTATCGAAACAGTTGCATGGTGTGCGGAATGGTTGCCTATTGAAGAAATGGTACAACAAAGAGTTATATCAGTCCTACAATATAAGTTTTACTAATAACATTGAAAAGGCCAATTGTTATGACAGCATTAACTTTGACGATCTTTCAAAGGTTTTTGGAAATCTAATTATTCAAAAGCATCAATGTATTCTTTCCCGCACAGTCTAATTGCATTTTTTCAAATTTTCAAAATTGGCAATTTCTTCTTCGGAATGGCTTAGACCTTTCATCACGGGATTCTCTCAAAGTTTATTGCTTTCTGGTTTCTCTATAATTAGCCGGTTGCCCGTCGTTATTCGATGAAAGTGCAATTACCTTTTTCCGCAGCTTCTGATGGAGAATTAGAGCGCATATTTATATGATAAGCGAAATACGTAGCCGTTATTACGATGTAGAATACCCGTTATATGCGAGGTGCACTATAAATATATATATAAATATAAATATCTAAAATTTTTGTATAAAACTAAAAAGAATATTAAAGGTTCCTAGAAATATAATATATTAAATAATATATAGTAATATAAATATATATTAATATTATAATATATATAAATATATTATTAATAATATTTAATATATATATTAATATATATATTAAATATATTATATATATTATTTATTATTATTAGTAGGAATGTACCGATTACTCAAAAAAAATTTTCTATAACTTTTTTATATACCTATATGAATAACAGGATACTAATTACTTCATTTTTTAGGTTGCTCTATTATTTTAATTCTTTCCATATAACTCAAAATACTTATAATTAATATAAAAATACCCCCAGTTATAAGTAAAAACATTTTGTATACGCTATGGCACTACAGGAATTGCATTCGCCTGTATAATTGTTACGAAAATACTCAATACTAGTGATCAATTTATTTTCATATTGGTATTTAGCTATACAATAAATTTATTTTATTAAAATTAAAAAAATAGTATCTTAAGGAATAATAAATGCTCAAATATATAATTATAATTAATTTATTTTTTATATTTGGTTTATTCATAAAAAAAAGATGCATAATACCATAACACATAAGATTAACAATGTTTAGTAACTAGTTTTTATATTTAAAATAACATGATACAATTTACAAGAAGATTTATCGTAAAATATAGCTAACAATATAAAATAAATAATGAAAAGAATAGACCCTAATCAATAGGGATAGAAAAGACCATAAATAAAAAAAAAACGCTATACTTCAAAAATATAATAATATTAATATATATTTAATATTATAATATATATAATTATATAATAAAAATAAAAAATTATAAAATAAAATATATAAAAAATATTAAAAATTTTATATTAAATATATTAAGCTAACTTAATTAATATATATATATATTTATATATTAATATAATTATATATAATAACATATAATAAGCTTATTAATATATATATATATAATATATAATATAAATAATTTAAATAATTAAACCCTACCCTTTAAGATCAAAGTTATGATTATATCATTCATATATCCAAATTTCATAATTCCTTTCTCAACATTGTGATGCAAAAAAAACAATTAAGCTTTTCACACAGTACTATGGCCTGAGAGCCTTGATTTCTTTTTGGGTTGTTTTTACCATTCCCTCCTACAACTAAAAACGCTTGCTGCTCGAACTGATGAAGTGGAAGGTGGGAATTTAATTATTTTTTCTTGCAACAACTGATAATAATGAACCTTGGCCCATTTTATGCCACCACAATTGAAAGGATAAATTCTCTTCTGGTAGGCAAGCAGCTAGTGTTGTAGAGGTGCTTCCTCGCACACGATTGTCAATATTTATGACAAATACCTAGATGTTTTCCTATAAACGTTTGTTTGAAATTTGTGGTTTTCCTTATATATATATATTATTATATTATAATATATATTATATATATATATATATATATATAAATTTATATATATAATAATAAACGTTTATGATTTAAAACTAAGAACACCACCCTAGGTAATCCAGAAGTATAGTGTCGGGGTCTCTCCGTCTCTAGGGTGGGCGAACAGGGGGAACTTCGTTCCCCTGTCCCCCCATCGGGCGCGTCGGGCTACGAGCCCCCTTAAAATTGAATTTTTTGTAAACGATGGTTTTCTTTTCGAATACCAGCTAATTTTTCCGGATTTCCGTTACTAATTTCATTACGCTGATTCTAAATATTTTTTTTTTCGGGTACGACGTCGTAGTTTTCGAGATATCGGCGGGACTAATGTATAGTTTGGCTATATACTATATATAATATATATATTATTATATATATATATTATAATTTATATATAACACCTATAATCTATATGTATCTATATTATATATAATATATATATAATATATAATATAATGTCATACTAAATCATTGATACTCGAAAGATCCTTTTTCGAAGAAAAATACAGATAATAATATGCTCTGTATTAGTAATAAGGATCTTTCCTCTCGGAACACTTTTATAAATCTTTCATTTTATGATTTTGATTACTAATTATTTAATTGCCTTCCTCAAAAAGCCATACCCAAACATAAAAACTCCTTTGAAATTATATATATTAATATATATATATATAAATATATAATATATATATATATATATATAATATTATATATAATTTTATATTATAAAATATCGATGTTTCTAAGCCTTTTAAAATTTACAAACTGGAAGAATTGGAGAGCTTTTTCCCTTTGCTTTCTCAAAACGTTCCCATGAAATTTAATTTAATTAATTCTCATACTGCTATAATACCATTTTTTTTTACTTTTAACTAAGATTAGTCAATATTATTAAACTATTCCTACATATTTTTTGAAGACATTAACGTTATTGTCTAACGTTGACGTAAAAAAATGAATATACGATTACATGAGAAAGCAAAAAAAATTTTTTTTAGATGCTTCAAAGATAATTTGCTATACTTAATTACGTGCGCAGATTTTAAATCAGAGTTTAATTTCCGTTGCATATAAGTTATAATAATATAATATATAATATATATAATATATATATATATATATATATATATAAATATATATCATAAATAATATATATATAGTATATTATATATATAGATAATATAATATATATATATAATATATATATATTATATATACTAATATATATATATATATATATATATAATATATATATATATATATATCTATATATAATATATATATATATATATATATAATATATATTATATAAATTATATATAAAATATATTATATAATAATATATATAATTAATATATATATATTATATATAAATCTTTGATTATCCTTGTAAAAACGTTTTTTTACGTAAACGTTTTCTCCTATAGTTTGATTCCATGAATAATCTTAAATTTAAAGTTACTACTAATTCCCAACAACATATCCCGCATTCGATTTGGGCTTTGAACTGGCTGCCATTTTAATGGGTTAATTAGCGGTTTATTTCTTACTTTTTTTTCGTTTAAATTTTGCCCATAATCTTTTCTTATTTATTTATGTTCATTTATTGACCAATTTTCGCCAAAAAATAAGAGATTTTATCGTAACATTATATAAATTTGCACACCAATCAGATGTTTCTATAAAGATCGTTCTCGTGCAGAGATGCACCTCGATTTATATATATAGTAATATTATATATATATATAATTATGTGTATATTATATATATGTATAATTATATATATAATAATATATTATATTATATATATATAATATATATATTTATATATATATATATAATATTATATATACTATTATATATATATATAATATAATTTTAATATATATTCTAAAATTGGTCTAATGTTTACTTCTAAAGCAAATAAATGAAGAAGTTCCAACCATGATTAAAGTTCATCGCTTTATATTTCAATATAAATATCGCCATTTTTTATGAATTATGACAAAGAAATCGAAAGTTTTAAAAAATTGTGACTGACAGCATTGTTGAAAGTGCTGGTATATCCATTGTGTATTATT